>JACCGJ010025374.1:0-21276 GCA_013407085.1 Atriophallophorus winterbourni | reverse complement strand
GTAGAAATGAACACTTGGAAATTCGCGAACGCTGAAAATTGAAAACGTTTATCATACAGTTTTCATAATTTATGCTCCAGTTTGATGGTATATAATGATTGTAAAGAATGTATTCGATGAAACTATTTCATTATATTATCGAGATAACTGTCTGCATTCGTTGAAATTTGCTGAATGATTTTATTAATTTAATGTTCTGTAGGGACCATGCCCTCACAGCCTATTCCATGACTGTCCTCAACTATGTTTTCCTGATTCTCCAGAATATATTTTGCGCAAATTTTGAAAATATAGGTTTGAGTAGATTGAGGTCACGTGTTGTGTTTTAAAGGCATGGTTAGTTTGAATTGAGGTTTTTAAACTTGAGCATATCCTGACACCCAAATCTTTTTCTTCACTGCAATTTTCAAGGACATGCGAACCTATATGATATGTGAAATCTACTCGATTCCCCACATTCATGATCCTGCATTTCTTGAAGTTAAACAGCAGTTTGTTTTTCAGCGAACAGCCGTGAATCGTATCAAGATTTGTTTGTAATAGCACAGTCTTCTCGGCTACGGATGCAACGCCATATCTGTATGACGTCCGCAAATAATGAAATGTCACATCGAACAATTTCCGGTACTTCATTGACATTAACCCAAAAGAGAATCGTTCAAGGACTGAACATTGAGGAAATTCGCTACTTGCTCTGATTGGTTTTGATAATGCGCCGTCAAAACATACCTGGGTAGTGAGAATTGTTATGTAATCACTTAGCCAATTCAACAACTCTCTGGTGATACCAAGCCTTGCAAGCTTCTGTAGTAGTACGCTGTGGTTGACATGATCAAATGCTTCGAATATACCATGGTAGCAGGCATGATTTTTTTCCCTTTATCTACCGCTTTTGTCAAATCATCCAGCGTTTCTGTATAAAATTAGATAAAACATGACTAATTCCCATCTAAACTGCTGTTTTCTCGGAAGCAACTGATTATTTTCAAAATGTTTCATTAAATCGTCAACAATTAGGCGCTTGAGTAATTTTGAAATCACAGGTAACAAAGTAACGGGTCGGTAGTTAGGAACATCGGAGTGCTTTCCACCTTTATAAATAGAAGAAATTATTCCGGGTTTCCAATCTGTGGGAATCACTCTATTTGACGGAGCTACAATATATTGGTACAGTTCCGTTCATAAGCGCAGTCTTTATGCTTTTCAAACAGGGAAAACCCAAACTCACAACCGTCGATTTTTCACTCGGGGACTTTGCTTGGTTAGTTGAAATCCACCAGATTGACCATTCAAAATTATCTACTAATATTCCTTTTGTCTCACAAAACTATGTTGTCGTTTGTTTTGTTTTTGTTGGGGGCGGGGCGGGGCGGGTGGGTGGGTGGTTGGGTGGTGGGGTGGGGGGGGGGTGTGGGTGGGGGGTGGGGGTGGGGAGTGGCTGTTCGGGGCTATGATCAATTATCAATTGCTATGCCATGCTTAAGTGAATTAACCTCTAGATACTAGATACCAGTAAGCCCCATCATTGCGACAATTTGAAAAAAAGGCTGATCTAATATTTTGGTCTTTGTTAATTATCAACTCCTTGACAACAAAAGTCACACTTTCGACGGATAGTTGTCAAGCCACATACGACATTTCTCCGCTCAAACTAACTTGGCGATGCATCGAATTCCGTTGGCAACGGCTCAATATTTTCACAGAAATCACTCCTTATCCAAGCAAATGTCAAAGGTCAGGCAATTAGCTCCGGTCAAATGAGTTGTTATCAATGATAGGGGGAGTGCGTTGCTTGATGGCGGTGCCGAATGCGAACAAACAAGTCTAGCTCGCACCTTATCAGTCATGCGTTATCCCTCGTAAGCTCGATTCACAAAGAACTTATTTGAAAACGCGATTCTTAAGTATAGGTCAACATGATGACCGTTCCGCAAGTTAGATTATGACTTCAATAGTTAATGATAATCGGTAGCTCCATTCTGGGAAAACACGTGCAAACCTCATCAAACAATTTGGAAGTTCATTTGTCAAGTTCAAGTAGAATAATCTGTTATGCACATTGCTTTTCACAAATCTTAACAATGTCGAGTAATGAAGATGAAAGTCTTTCGTTGAGATCGACTGCGGTAGATGAACGGAAATCACAATTTCGCGGAGCTCGTATGAACCATAGAAGACTCGAAACGGCATCGGTAGGCTGAATAATATTTTGCTTGTATCCAATGGTCAAATTTATTGAAATGTTATAGAAAAATTTGAAATCTATACGAATTTCGTGAATCGGAAAGCATGACAGTCTATGGTCCCAACATTACGATGTGCGTTACTTATTCGTGGCCGTAGAAATATTGCTTTCTATACAGCACAAACTATGAAATTCGTGATTTAATTTAAAATAACTTTACGCAGTAACTTAATACAAAGTTTACTTTAACGCAACACATCAAACAGTAGATATTTCATCATATTTGATGAGAGAATAAGCAAAATGATCTATTAGCAATGATCTCTTACAAAATTATTAATTCTGATGCTTACAATGTTTCTAAGTGAAACGCAAAACGAATCACAACTGCAGATATTTTAGCCATTATCATACTCAGTATATTACCTCAATCTCAGCTGCTGTATTGATCATGTTCTCGAAATACATTTCATTTTATGACTTCTGTTCTATATCTCACACCAGTCGTGAGGAACAATTCATATTATTTATACCATGAGGTTATTCCTAAATGCTATATCAACCATAAATTGTGGACCTGGAGTCATACAGTACTTCAATATATCGGGTTCACTTTTAAACATAAATCAGATATAAATTTGCGAATTCATGACAGTTCCATTTGCTTAACGCGTTGAAAAGCACACAGTTCAACAGCAACCGAAGAATAGTTGTAATTAAAATGTAATGTAATAATAAGTAAATAATAATAATATATATTAATATAAAGTTATTTATAATATAATAATAATAATATTAATACTACTAATAATAATAATATAAGTTTGTTTAGTAATCAACGCTAGAATGTAATGTGTTCCAAGCCAAAAAAGACGCGGACAGAATTAAAATACCTTATATAATTTATGCAGAAATTTGGAACCACGAGTGCAAATACATGGGACCAATGTTTCAAGTTGTTTATTCCCGTGAAAGGTTTTGTAAGGGATGGCTTTGAATTATCCGTTTGTGCAGATAATACTAAAGACAATCCACTTTTACTCTGATCTACCTACTCCACCCGAGTGGACGCCAATAACTTATTCAATACGAAGAATGCAAAGAAGAAATATATTGGTTTGTGTGTGGCGAGCTGCATCTATTAAAATACGTTTGTTTTACTGTAGTTTACAAATACAAGTTCTCCTATGATTCGTCGATAGTGGGAAGTCGAACAAATTCGGGTGAGCTATCCTTTATTTGTAAGGCTTTGTTCGGATGCTGAGAACTAGTTTTTTAAACAATAAAATATTCGCTGCATAAGAGCTTTATTTTACTTGAGCCACGAAGACTATGAGTGTAAAGCATATTCCACGACTGGTTTCAGGCATATAGTAATGATCTGTTTGACTGGTTTGATGACACGTTTGTTTGCAAAGCCATAGTTTGCAGTGAATCGTTTAATCGAAACTCAACCAGACACCCAAATATTTTCTTCACTGCACTTTTCAAGGAAGTGAAATCTAACTGCTTCCTGTTAATTATGAGGGAGCATATTTTTAAGTCAAAGACAGTTTGCTATTCACCGACAAAATATCAAGAGACTCAAGATCTTTCTGTAATCTCAAAGAATTTTCCCTGCTATGAAGGAAGTAGGAATAGATCGATGACTGAATCGCAGGGAACTGCGCTTGCTGCTCCAATAATTTTTGAAAATGCACCATCGATGCGTACCAGGATATTGCAGTCTGTTAGTGTACAGACGAATAAGAAGAGGCTAATGCCACCGGTTGTTGGTCCAGCTGATCAGGTCACGGCCGAATCTCCTAATGTTTCGTTAGCTTGATAATTAATCATTCAACAGAAGATTTTCGTGCTGAACTTCAAAAAGCTTAATATCAGTTCTCGGTTATACATCTTTTCTTGGTGGATAAGTATATGTACTTTATTACTCAGTAAAAGAAATGTTTCATAGGTCTCTGAAAATGGATTTTATCAGCGCCATCAATCACTTATGTGCTGAGCATCTTGGATTGAATTTGATGTTTTTTCTGGAGTTCTTGAGGACAAATTCAGAGTTTACGCCGGTTGAATTCATGAGATTAAACGAATTAATAGCTAAAAATTAACCTGACCACACTGTTTTTCTAATAACATTAACAATTGAACGAAAAGTTATATCCGAACGGAAAATGTGATTCTCCAATCAGATGTATGTCAGCAACAGCTTCGGTTTCATCTATTAGCGCTATCATACATTGTGACGAGTGTTGACGAAATGTCAGCATGCATTGTGTTATAAAAATCATGTTGCTTCGGTGTACAATTGAATTTTCTACAACTGGCTCAGCACAAACCCTATTGCTCAAATTATAAGTTGTGGACAGTATTTGAAGCTTCACGGGGGTGTAAAATATGCTTCGTTTATATTGCCACATGTTGAAACGTGTGTAAAAATTAATCTTGGGCACGGCTGATTTGAAGGTCATTAAACGTTATTGACAATACCCAAAACTTAAGCAGGCTGATGGTTCGCAGCTGATCGCGTTTTGAGGTGCATCACTTAAAGCCTTAATGACGATCTGTATAACTGTTTTTTCTTACAGATTCAAACAGATGGTCGAGCTGGATGACGACATGATCACGTAATCCCAGTGGAATTTCTTTAGCAACATTATCAATATCGTGTTGATTGCTTTTCATTGTAGTGAAGGCACATTGGTTCTACGGTATAAGGCATTACATGCAATGTGGTTGTAAAGGGAATCATCGTTAAACGTCTCACGGAATGAGCGTTTTACAGGAGTGTTCTGTGTGAAGTATACTGCTCGGCAGATTCGGAAACTCAAAGTTACGCTTCAATAAAAATTCGCAAATGAACCTCGAAATAACCTTGCCAATTCTATCGAGTATTGCCAGATTGTAAGAATCCTGAGCAGACGGTGGGTGATATACTACTCCCTATATACCGTTTTTGCAGTTAACTATTCCTACGGAGAACTGGAGTGCATCCCGTAATACAAAATCGGAATCCCTAATCTCATGGCACTAAAGGTTCCGGCTGTTTCAAGATGCTAATTCTCCTCCTCTCTTATCGCGAATAAATGACATGCCGGATAATTCTATATTAATGCTTGTTTTGTGAGGCTGTAGCATTTTTCTAGTAATTGTGATAATGTCTGTTGAATATTTTATAAAACTTGAGGCAGTTCACCGATTTTTGTTGAACTGATATTGTGCGTTTGTGTATAGAGGTATTTTAGTAATTTTTTCTGAGCAACGATAGGGTGGGGGAGAAGGGGCATTCCGAGTGCAGAATACTTGTTGTCCCGACTCCTCGGTATTTGAGAATTTTCCGCTCCCAAGAATGCCTGATCGCTTTGGAGTTGTACTGTTGTAATACAGTGGTCTGTTGTATTAGCTGAATTTGTTTCTGAAACATTAGCGAATGATTGACTCAGTGGTTTTTCAGTTGGAAAATTTTTGCATCAAAATATCACCTATGAAGCATCAATGAGTTTAAACTAAGCTCTCGTGGTATTAGCTCGAGGCAATTTTCAAGTCAGTTGAGATTGCGTCTAACACATATCTACATAAGAACGTTACTTACATGTGCTTAATAACGATGTTTATATAGTTCGTGAATGTTAAATTCCCGAATTTTTCCGTCACTGCTATATCATCTGGAACGAGCGTGCCTTAAGAAATCACCGTTGTAGCTTGTTTTGTTTCTGCTGTACCGCTTTATAAGTTGTTTCCAATACATCTAAGATTCTCAAAAGAATTACATCTCGAACGTTACTTTGTTTAGTAGGTGTTTATTTCTTGGGTTTTTGGGCGATTTTTAACTTGGTATATCAGCGAAGATCATTGCAATGGTCACTGAACCCTATTTAAACAGGATAACAGCGATTGTAAAATGAATTCATGAAGTTTTAATATTAAAACATGATGTTAAGCAGTCTTTACTTGTTTAAATTTTCGGAAGTAGATTTACGTTTCAGCCGTGTCAATGTTAACGTTTTCATCGGTTAAAAGTCCATACTGCGCACCACCTTCATTATTAATACTATTTATCTTGCTGCAGTCTGACCCCTTATAGTGTGCCACACGTTTCCTAGACATCAGTACAAACAACACTTAGTCCATAACTTCACTGTTCAGTGTGTCTCTCGATTTTGTAGGTCACCTCACGACTCGCCTGCCCTAGATCGAGATGCTATCGTGTAAGCTTCGGTAGTGATCTTCGGCGATGGTATTGTCTATTTCGAGTTAATCGAGACTTGGCTTGAAATGAGGCAATTTTAACTTGCTTGCAAATGACTTCAATTTCGTGCAGTCCTAGAACCCTTGTAATGTAACCTCCTAATTTTCTCTATTTCATTCTTTCCTGCTCCTTACAAAATTTTAGCAACTCACTGTCCATTCAACACCGACAAGTTCCACATACCAAATATCATTTCATAAATAACGACAAATAGAAGCATAGCAAAATATATTATCAGACAATTACTGAGAGCATTAAAGCGCATAATATTTAGGACATCTTGAAAACACATATTGCCGAATGAAATGTGACCTCATGGGATTAATTTCGACCCGTGTGAGATGGTAACTGCCGCTTCCGTGGATGTCGTACGGCTGAAATTTAAGCAAATAAACAAGCATGAGTTTGACTCGAGGACATTTTAGTGCTAGCGCGTTAGTCAAAAATAATTTATACAACATACCAGCAGGCGACATGCCAACTTGAAGACATTTTTCAAATCTACATGCACGACACTGGTTTCGCTCTTCTGTACGAAGCATGCACTTTCCCCCGGACGGGCAAACATATCGTCGACCTTCTCGTATGGTTCGGCGGAAGAATGCCTGAAGTAGAGAAATGGATTGTGAAGATCAAATTAAATTCCAAATGGAATATTATTAAACGAAACGGAACATACTTTGCAACCCTCACATGCCATTGCACCATAATGATTTCCTGTCGCCAAGTCGTTACATACGGTACAATGGTCACTACCTGGCTGGGAATTCCTCATTCTGAGGTAAGCAACTCGTTCGTTCACATATCGTCGCTCCTCTCCCCGCCGAGCGCGGCCGGCAGGCTTCGACTGACTTGGAATGGGTTCAGGTTGCGCCCTGTTGAAATAGACAACGAATTGATAAGGAATACTTCGCTGCTCAAGATAATTTGAAAATTATCATTGCCATTTATTACAACCAAGTTTATGAATGGCTCATACAAATATAGAAGAATTTGGTTAGTTGATGAAGCTTTTAGTGAAAATCCTGCCTCAAATAAATTATTCAAGTCCGAAAGAATACTACTCAACAAACGGTAACTCACATGTTTGGAAAATGCATATTATCAACTCCATTTTGCTGGACGAAGTAATATGCGTGATTCGGGTTTGGGATTGGAGGTAGTGGCTCGTTAGAAGTTGATGGTCCACAATAAGGCGGCCAATTAGCATATTGTATCGATGGATTTTGATGTTTGTACGTATCATTCGTGGATAGACCAGAAGTAGTATATTGTGCATGATTGTGTGACTGATTGACTTGTGAATGATAAGCAGTTGTTGGTTGATTGGTGATACTCATTCGATTATTGTGCATCTCAGATGGTAGGATTGGAGGTGCTTCTGTTGGGAATGAATGGCTCGGCTCCATGTGAGATGGACCAGGTTGTGGTGGAGCGCCCTGAGTTCTGCTTGTCAAGCTTGCTGAATAAGAATCAGGTGGCATCTGTGAAAGTTGAACTGATGGTGTTGCGTCAAAATTACACTGTCCCAATTGCGTTGCGGCGGGTTGACGCAAATACCTTTGGGTTTCATCAGTTACCATCCGTTGCTCAGAATCATTTTGCATTGATAGATCACTTCTTTGCTGTGGTGGATGCGTTTGGTTTGAATTATGTGTCGCACTGGCTTCAAATGAAGAGGATTGCCTTAGGTCTGTGGTGTTGGCGGTTGACAGATAAGGATATGGTTGGCACCCACTAAGATCGTGTAGATGCGGCATATATTCGGTGGGCCGGAATCGGTTTGCTTCAATATTTGTGCCATCAGACATATTTTCTCTGTTGAATATTTGGGTGTGTCTTGTAGAAAATTGTGGCATGCAGTCCGGTTGTAACGACGTTAGTGGTTGTTTGACACTTTGCGTGTTAAAGTAATCCTCATTTGTCCAAAGATTTGGTACGTATTCTGTAGTGAATTCTTCAGTTTGTTGTGACTTTCTATCAAAAACCGGTGTTTGGAGTTCGCGAAAATTTTGACCCTCTATCGGACTCGCTCTTTCGAATCCAGAGTCCCACGAAGTACTTGATGATTTCGAATCCGCTCGATGTCCGATCAGGAAAAATTCTTCAATCGACGGCAATGCTTTATCCATTTAGTGTTTCCGAAAGATGCGATCCTTTTCTGCAGTTCAAAAACTTCAATTGTTGGAAATCGCGTGCGCTTGAACTTTTATCGCACTATTAACCTTTGATCGCCCAATAAGCGCAGTTGGTCCAGCACATTATCTAATTTGTCACCTGATTGGCTCTGTGCTCAGTGATGACGTAATAACATGTGTGTCATGTTGTGTCGGACAAAATAAGCGAAACATACTCAAAATTTAATTTGGAAATAATCAAAGAACTGAGTGACTCCCACACAAGATAATTTATTTAAGAGATTTGAGTTGCCGGAGTCAGGTCTAATATTCTAGTTCAGACAACAACGAATGTCACTTTTTTGGAGCGAAGCGAAGTGCGAAGCGAATTTTCGAAGTGCCCTAACTGTTCTTCGCAATGGCGAATAATATCAAAGCAAATATCCGAAGTGCACTTCGCAATGGCGAAGCGAAGCAAATATTCAACAATATTCGCTCGAATATTTTCAAATACTTTGATCAATCTATTCCCGAATTTCAAACAAACGTGATGATTGCATCAATAAGTAGCTTTACCAAATGCTGATGTGGTTTGATAATCAATTATACAATCAATAACAGAAGCACACAAACAAGGCTTCTTCGATAGAGGGGTCACAGGTTAGGTGTGAATATTGCTGAGCTCTGTCATTTAAGAGAGACGTAGTTGTTGGTATCGCTCATTATGTTCTCCTTCATACTGCATTGTTTCCTTGCCCATTATTCCCGCAAAACTGCTTTTGATCAGCATTTACTGCCTCCCAGAGATTACAGTAATTTGCCAGAAACCAGCGTTTTGCAACAGATGCAGGCGATAAGCACCACATTTTTGGATATTGACTATTCGACAGATAATCACTCCGAAAAACTTGATTTCAACAATGTAGAGTTGATCATATACCATATTAAACTGAAGATTTTTAATATTCATTTATTCTCTACTTGATGAAGGCTAACAAAAAGAACTGGGTATGGTATTCAAGTGCCTGGGATATGATCATCGCTAAACAATCTATTATTGATTAGCCAATTGTCAACGTGGAAATTTCCCATTTTTCTTGGCAAACCATTTTTATAGTAGGCCTAATTTGTTTCATCAAAAGGAGATGTTGCTTAGTTGCATCATCAAATATATTTAGTTGAAATGAGTTCTGTTGTGTCTGTATAAAACAGGGTAAGTTATGCCATCATGATCTCCATGCGTATACAATGTTAACAAAATTTTGAATGATGTATTTTGTGCTGAAAAACAGAAAATTTCGTAAAGAAGAATGTTGAAAGTAATTCATTTTCATATATGGAATTTGCAAGTTGTACATTAGAAGCGATTCGCCAAAATGAACAACGCAGTATTTGTTCAAATTTCAGCAGCAACCGCATTCAAGAATTACCTTGTTAACCATTCTCGAATTCAAAGGATCCTGCGAGGTATTCGCGGAATCATTTCATACTCAGATCGTTCTAGTAGAATCGTAGAAATTCGGAGCTACTCTGTTTGACCCACGAGAGAGTTTCCACCCAAGCCTGACAGTTGTTCCAATCGAGGCAGCTTAATAACATCGTGCTCATATTTCTGGACATTCCTACGACCGGAAAGGTCTATTTTGAACCTGATTCAGCCAATGACTTCTACCCGTTTATCAAAAGTCTGGTCCGTCAAGTGTATTGCAAACGGCTGCAGTCAACTGACAAGCACAACATTGACTCCGTTGATTCAAGCTACACTTTACTACCATCGATGTCGGTGGACTCCTGATTTCCGATTCTTCGCAGTATCGGACATCATCCTTTAACATTGTATTATATTATTAACGGGAGGCAGTTCTATGAACTGGTATAAATGTTGATGGATATCATTTTACTATAACCGCCCATCACACCTTCGCCTCCGGCTGTGTCCAATTTGCTATCTCTCGTTCTCGATATAAAATGTTTGTTTTGTCGCTTTTAGATCCTCGGACAGTTTATTCGAAACATGCAAAAATCAATTCATCGTTGTAAAGTATCGTTGCTGCTAGACTGCCTGAACGGCAATTGATAGCACATGATGACTTTTTTACAATAGGAATCATATTGTATGAAAGCACAAACCTGATCCTGGAAATGTGCTGCACAGTCAGAGAAAGCACATGGGCAAAGAATCGGTCAGGTTGCCCAGACATTGACATATATGAGGAAATAAATAGTTTGTTTCGACATTCAGCTAACTCGCGGTAGCGAATCTATGTAGCACGATGTTAGTCGCACAGCACAGAAGTACTTCACGATTGCACGTCAGTACAGGGATCTGGGTTACCTGATCGTATCATTCGTCACCAGTGTGTAAGATCATATTAAAGTCGACATTGGATTCCCCACCCCGTCTCGCAAAATATCAAATTTATTCAAGGTCAAACGATGTTGACGCTTAAAAATAACCAGGTAATGGGTTTCTCAGACCCCTGTAGCTTACACTCCAGAACCAGGAGGTTTATCTTAGACATCCGCACCTGGAGACAGTAAAGAATGGGTTTAGTGAGACTTAATCCAGCGGTAAAATACTGAACAAGATTTCATTTTTGATTTTTTTATATGATGACGTGGAAAAACCCGAAATTGCTGTACGCTGAAGGCGACGAACATAGTGGTTGAATAAAAGAATCTCTAGCAGTTCACAAAGAAATACTTTGATTCTACTTTTAAACATCATGGTTCATTGTACGAAGACGAAGCATAAAGAGTTGCTCTTAACCGTCAAACTATGTTCATAGTAAATGAGCTGTAGCCAGTTATCAGCGCTTACTTTACTTTACTTTTGTGCGACTATCTCCTCCTGGAGGATGAGTCGGGTTCAATAAGTGTCCTATTCCCCGAACATTTTAGCTAATGTTTCCAATGGTGAACAATTTCGTCTCATACCGGTTTGACAGGTCATCTTTGCATACAATAGTTTCACTCACAACGATGATGCAGATTCAGCTCAGGTGACTGCTTCCGATCGATATTTGTCCTACTCGTCGACTCGACCAGCTGATCGTGGAAACCACGTGATGCATGTAACGGTCACGTGCTGAATTTTGAAATTGACTTACCAGCATTATAGAGTTTGGATCAAGCGGCCTAGTGGAGCAGAAAGCACGATAGTCTCAGGAATAATAACGAAAGTGTGTGCAATGCGAATCCAAAAATCGATTATTTTTGTCGCTAATGAGCTTCCTGCGGGGTTGAATCAAGATATGACATCAATGACGGAGTGAGTACATAATCATCATCATCATCATCATCATAGACAGCAATACACCGGTAGCACGTGCCGAATGCTTAACTGCCATACAACCATGAAAAAGTAAAATCCTAAAAGATGGGGAAGGGTAGGACTTAACTTGCTACGGCTTCTATAGAAGAGTATGCACAAACAAACTGGGGAGAGGTGCCTACACCTCGAATCGAACATACATTCAAACAAGTTTGGTGAACGAGTAGAGCGACATAAGCACGGCAGCTTTCTTGCGGCTTTCACTGTCATGCATCATAACAAGCTTTACTCGTCACTCCGCTTGACAACATACAAGGTTAAGTAAACACTCCAAGAATATGCTTAGTGCAAGACATAATATTAATACGCCGATCGAGCACAAGTCAAATTTCTCAGCATTTGCCGATTGAGTGCAAACTTTTAATACGCTAAACGAACACATTTTAAAATGCGTATTAAAACCAACTACGATCGCTAGCACTATGTCCGTTTTCTACTCATGCTGATAAGAAAACTCATCTTACCTGGAAACTAAGACAATACCGTGAACACATCTAGAATAGTTTATGAAGAACCTTCTGTGAATATAATGAACGAAGCAACTCGGAAGCCTACCGTATTTAGTGAAAGTTTTATGCAATTCTCTTCTTGTATTCTAAATCAAAATCATTAACCTGTTCTAGATCCATTCATCCATCGTCTTTGATCTATAACCCGAGGTAAGAATCAACAATTTAAGAAGTGTAAATTGACTCAGCATTATAAACACTACCAAGTCTAAAATCCAACATTATATCCTAATTAAAGATGCAGGAAAGTGTGTATATGATGATTGATTTCAGTTATGGAAGCAGCATGGGCGCATTTGGATATCTGCACTTCTGGTAAAATAACATTCGCTTAACATTCAAAACCGCCTTATAGCTGTTCACTATTTTCAAATGCAGTGAACGTTCGAATCATGTGAATAGTAGCTGTAGATATTGTATCTATACAAGCGAATGAGCATTGTTTCAAATGTCATGATCCTTTAGCACATTGGCGAACCGTTTTAACCAACAAATTAGTTTGAGTAAACTGTGTTCCGATATACCTTAAAGCTAGTGACACAATCAAAGGAATTTCTCATACGCTTGAGCTCAAAATAAACATCACAACGATTACTGATCTTAAGGAGGTAAATAAAAGTTCACAATTTATTTCGAACCTCAGTTGACAAATATTAAATTCCTGTAGTTTCCTCGCTGTAGGTTTGCTGTGCAATTCATGTTTTCGCTGAAGGTGGTTAGAAATATTGTTTTACCTGTTAAAATACACTTGTTCCTATTATTTGCCATTTCGACCAACTTCGGCATATTAATTGTCATTGGAGTCGACAGATGTAACACTTATTGTTAGCTAGAAGTAGTATAGAGTAATTTTATCCAACGAATTTCGTCAGCCAATTAAAACCCTATTCACCAGTTTGTTTCATTAATTTTCTGAATAAATTCGCATCAACAAAAAAGTTTCGTTTTTTCCAGATGATCAAATTTTTAATATTAACTTATAAAATATGCAATAACTTCTTTCAAATTAACAATTTTTGCCACTAATCCAAAAAAATCTATTAACAACGAAACAATAAACAAACATTTATTCGGATACATTCAATAGTCCAGTAGAATAAAATATCTAACCACTATATTTGCGCTGCATTTCAATTAAACATTTAATGACATTGTGTCAGATCGCGTATCGATAACAATGACCGGAGTTTTGTAACAAAGCAATGTTTTTATTCAGTCATTGTTACCAACTGGAACTCTTCACTTCCATCATTCAGTTTTCGGCATTGTATTTTGGTACCATTGGTCAATAAAGTATTGTTGAAGGAAATATTTGTGTTTTCAACATCCGGCATAAAATTGGAGTTGGCACGCATGTTGTTTATTTTACAGACAACTAGAGTTTATTATTAAATCTCAGCGCAACAGACGAAAGCTTTCCTCCTAGCAACAACTACAAAATATGTGACAAACAAGCCACGGATGATTTGCTCATTCACATTCCCCCTTCAAATTGTAGCTGAGGTGTCTGCAAAATTGACCTATGACCCCTTTATCAAAACTGGCTAATTCGTGTGTGACTCAATCATGTTTATCAAAAAGCGATGTGCCCCATATGACCAAGATGATTTCGCTTATCAAATATGTTTAGTTACTAGGTGGTTACTGGAGTAAGCTAGCAAAAAGACATGCCCGTTATCCAAGATTCAGTTAAAAAATTTCTTAAAATTTAATGCATATAAAGACAGAGATTCTTTTTAACAATGCAATATTGATGTCGCCTCAAGAATCACTTCAGTCGACACTTTGACAACACAAAAACGACATTGTGCAAATTCGTTAACGGTTTTTTCGTATCAGTCGCATTCAGAGCAACATTGGAGAAAAGATATTTTGAGCGATGTTGCACTACGTAAAGACGTTTATGTCTAAGATGATGTCAATCCAATGCTGCACGGAGCATTTAGTAGTCAGCTGGATGCTTTCATTGAAAATTGTTCATGGATTATGATAGATGAATAATTTTCACTATATTATTAGTTGTCGAGGTTTCCATAGCTAGATCGCTTTTGAGGATAATCTTCTATTAAAAAGCTTTCGATTTTGCGTTTCATATAATCTCTGACAACCCAGTCCAGATTCTGGTCTGCTAGTGTGGTCCTTTTGGGCCCAGCGGATCTCATTCTGGAGCTGAGAGTTTAGCCAAGCGCCTAGGGCTGCTTGTAACGTAGACGAGTTAATAGTGAAATAAATTTTACTGGATGTCCTGATGTGATACCATTCAAACTATCGCTTCTGCGTAAATGACAATTTGCTTTTTCCAAAACAATTTGTTGTATTTAGCGAAATCTTCAGGCATCGAACAATTACAAATTCGGAAATTTTGGAGATATGCCGCTCAATACATGAGGTACAAAATAATTGAAAAGATTTATAGTACTCGACTGAAGAATCTAGCAACGGAGTACTTGACAAAATATGTCTGTAATCCTAGATTGTAGTCAATCTGGACATGAACTACAATAAAATCATTATTATGCAGCCATTTGGCAATTCCGGTGAGATGTGTTGGGTCACGCGCCACGTAAATTTGAACCGAGGAAATCGATAGACCCAAGGTTAAATTACTTGAGTCAACTCTCTCAAATAGTCATGTGATTGACAGCTGTCCATTTGCCAATTTCCGAGTTGGCTGATTTGAATTGTTGTGCTATCTTGAGCAATAGGGGAATCTTATTTTTCGATTTTCCTTCATAACTTTTTATCACATTTTAGGCAATTAAATGTAGATTGTTGCACGCCAACAGGTTTCTTGCAACCCGAGCAAAACTTAATTTGATTAAGCGACGATTTTGTTTATTTCCACACAATATCCTGAGTACATGGTGTACACAATAACTCCAATATTTGCAGCTGAATAACTATTAATGATACAAATAAAACCGCATATATGAAACGAACAAATATTCTCGTAATTACAAATCAAGCTCTGAAATACACGCATAGGTAAATTCTAACATGAACAAAAAATGTGTTCAATATCAAGTGTTAAACGTAAACCAACGACACATCAACATTTCCTGATCTTGCTGCCTTGTAGTCGGAGGGAATAAAAGATCACGAACTAATCGTTTCAAAGCGAAAATGTTAAATCTCAATAGTTTAATGACTTTTGATTCATCAACTCTCGAAATGCCCCTTATAGATCGTCTCGACACGTTGGGGGGGAGCCGTATAATCTACAGAGAAAGGCATCTTCTGATTATATTAGTTGGTTTTTATTTCCTGATCACATAGATGATTTTATAATTATTCCTGAATAATGAAATTCAGATTTCCGAACTCAGAAAATTTATGGTTAACGAAAATTGGCATAAAATTCTAGGATAACAACTTATGTGGCGCTAAACCACATGAACTCCCAAAATGTGACAGATACAGTCACATAGTGCATTGTTTTCGTTATATGTTACCATCAAGTTTCAAAATAAAACCATGAACGATTTTGAGCGTATATTTTGTTCTCTCCAGGTGCTGCATGTGATTACTCATTGAACGAATGTGATATGTCCTTGGCCATTGAATTTTAACTTGTTCGAATTAAATCTAAGAACGTTTAAGCAGATAATTTCCGGTGTGAAAAATTTTCAAGGTCAAGAATTCGTCACTCTCTATGCCTTGTTTGAACAATTTCTTTAAATGGCGAAGTTGTAGTGAACTACTTTCGTTTTGTAAGTTAGTATTTTGTACATTCAACTTTTTGCCGTGTATGTTTATTCCTTTTAAGGCCATGTACACTTTATTCGTATTAACGCTTGTACAATATACTTTTTGGCGGTTAATATAATTTGGAACTCGGACTTAGGCTTCGTCTGTGGTTGCGCCGCTCCATGCGTCGCCGCGTGCCGGAATTGTGATTAACGGATTCTCCAACATTTTAGTGCTTTCTGCACCTTGGATTCCATCTCTTGGACTTTCCTGTGTGGATTACCTCGCTATCGTTCGACTTCACTTGATCTTTCTTTGGACATTTGCTACTTTGGTCTTTTAGTGAGTTCTTTCCATTTTTGCCGTATTGTGTGTAGTGCAGACTTATATTTTTTGGTCCGCTACATAATTGGTTAGCCCCGACAAAGCGCATTTGGAATACTCACTCAATACCCCACCATGAGCGATTTCTTTATAAGTGAAGATCCTACAATCCTACAATCACAATATATTCTCTGCACATAACCGGTTTTAGACCGTGGCGCTCATTTTCAATTGGCATTGTTCCGAGATTTGACTCCATTCCTTGGCTGTCACCACATTGGAACCACCTCCAACCACACTAACTCGAATGGTTTGGTTAAACGCTTCCACCGACAACTCAGAGCCTTTTAAGCCTGTCAGCCGGATCCTAATAGATTGACTACGACTTGTGCTTTTTGGAATTCGTTCTACTAACAAGGAAGATATGTAATGCTCAGCCGCAAATTTAGTTTCTGGTAATACCCTGTGTCTTCCCGGTGAACTCGTTGTGCCTCACCAGTTATTACCAGCAGACAACTCCATCAAGTGTCATTAACATTCAATCAACCGCCGTGTAGTCCTCATGCGCCTACCTCCTCCATGTTCATCCGAATCCTCCGGGCCTTCTACCCCTGTTCAAACTCGAACTGGTAGACCTGCGCATTGACCCAAACGTCTTGCTGACTATGTGACCACATGAACATTTCGAGCGTATGTTATCCTTCTTTTAAGACTAACTAACGCTCCAGTGTGGGAGTATTGTACTGAACTACTTTCAATTTGTAACTTAGTATTTTGGACATACAACGTTTGGCCCTGTCTATTTGTTTACAAATATACCATTTTATTTTTCTGGCGCAATGGTTCGCATTGAATGCCACCTGTGTTCGAGTTGGTCATCTCACATTTGAAGTATTGCCAAGGCATGGCACACATTGATGCTAACCGATATATATGCATGTTGTTGGTCTCCTTCGGTCGATGTCGACCATGGATGTACATCACAAACGCGTGAATGTTCAAGTTTTGCAGCTTTTTGAGTGACTAAGCAGTCCGATTAGGGAGGAACAATCTCTCCCGCAGCGCTGGCAACGATAGTCAGAACTCGGTTGTATTGCGTCAGTTGTACGTCGGCGGCGTGATCTGCGTTCAGCCGCCAAGAGCTGTATCTGCCCCTCTCCAGCATGCATACTACGCTTTACACAGTGCCTCCAATGTGAGCGGTCAAGAGCAAGTTCTTCCCAACTCGCCGGGTCAATGCCAAGAGCTTTCATATCTCTTTTTCATGTAAACCACGCTATTTATCAATAAATCGATTTCAAGTGAGAACCGATTCCATTTTTTCCAGATGCATTAATAATATCAATGTAAAGTTGGTAATTAGCAGAATAAACTCAAATGAACATTTCAGTCTTGTTGTGACGTTGACCCCGAATTCTACACGGATTCGTTCTGAGGATGATGCTAATACTCCGATATGCGATTCTTATTTTATAACCAAAACGTCTTTTCCTCGCTAAAAGAAATGAATTCGGCTTCTTTTTTTAAAGCTGGTCGTAGTGAGATTCAAGGAATGACCTACGTCGAGCATACGGTCAGTATCATGTTGTACCCTAATACAGATAAAACAGTTGTCGACACAAATCCTCCGAGCCGAGTGTGGGTCTGTTTACAAAGTAGAGAGATCAAGGAAAATCATTTAGCTCATTTCTGTATCCAGTTGCTTAGCATAACTCTTTGTTCTACACGTATTGCACAGATCCGACTAAGAGTTAAAGATGCCTTATCTTGTACTGTTTATATGGGCGTATCATTTGCAGAGAATAATCCACTGGTATACAGCTTACTAATAAAACTTAATCAAATGTATTCTTTGGTCCGACGTATAAATCAGCCTTTTCGAAATAAATGTCTTATTTACCAGATTAAATATCACTGCAATTCGCTTCATTTTCTAAACGCCGGCGATCACAAACACTATGAAAAGTTTCAACGTGATAAATTATAACTAGCGCAATATTAAGGGGAATAAATAACAGCCATAATTATTGATAGTGAATGAATGTATCAGCTAGACAATCGCTAGATTCTCACTACTTAATAGTAGCTTACGCAATATTTTAAAGATATAAATTTTTGTTAGTAAAAGTTAATTACAAACGTTTGACACCACACTTGAATGCGACAAACATCAACAGCAGCCTTCAATTAATAGGCTAGACAATTAAAATGCGAAACAGTGACAACCACTGCAAAACAAATGATTTCATGTGTCGAAATTTACGTGACTGACAATGGCAGTAAAACTGTGGATTGTATACAGGTTCTATGATCAAAACCTTACACAATGTATACTGTCATTATGTGCATTCTGTTATTAAATATACCATAAAGATCTGAGAAACATTATCTGATCATTCAAATGCGACATTCATGCTCAAAACTCTGTACGTACTTTCATTCAGTGCCAACCTATGCAGCATTGCTACGGATGTAGATTTAACAAGTTATCGTGACTTTAAATCGAGTCATCCGATGTTGAAAGGCAAAACATTATTAATCCATTTTATTGAATATATGGCTGCAACATTCAACTTGTTCCATTACTAATCCGAACATCGTGATTGAACTGATGTGGTTGTGTTTGTGACAATGTTATTCGTTGTGGCACTACTTATGAGTAAGCGATAACTTGAAATGTTTGCAAGGTTGCAGAGGCAGCCAGAATCTTTTGAAATGTTTTTCCACAGCATGTTTGTTACAGCAGATAAATCATTTATTGGGAAACTTATATCACTAATCACTGTGTCTGTTACCATCAGTCGTTTAGCTCATCGTTTTTCCACATCGTTGAATCTCTGCAAACTTTTGAATTTAATTCGATTTTACGCACGACCGAGTATGATGGAAGAGGGAACATCTATTTCAAACGCTAAGAAAATCAATCTTCTATTTTTTGTAATTGCAGTTTCAAAAATAAGTTACCAAACATTCTATATTAAGACAAGCATTGAGATATCTTCGCCCATTCATAAGTGATTTTGGTGGTCAAGCTGATCTTCATGTGCTTTCTATCAACTGACGATTTGTGTTATATTTGCTTCCGTTTGGGATAGATTATTGGAGGTACCTCCTGGATTGGATATTTGACAGCATATGCCAGTATATGCCGATTATATTTCCCAGATACAGTAAAGATGTAGCTCGCAAATAGATTTCAAATGTTTTATGAATGGTATCTAATGATGTCACCACTTGGCAATCATTGATATCAGATTATCAACCGGAATATACTTCAAATGTTTATCTTGAAGCTTTGATGAATAATTCGCAATTATAATAATGTTTAAACCCGATTTCTCGAGTTTGTTCTGTCCAACGTTTGAGCATGGCTAGAAATCCAGGCTTCTGCCAAATCTTTGTAATAGGGAGTATCCATAACAATTAGCCGGCTTATGGGGGACAAAGATTAACACCCGTTACTGTTTTGGTTTATTCACTGAATGAACATTACACGATTTCTTCGGATAACGAAACGTACGCTGTCACAATCAATATTTATTGATGGAAGATTGATTGATAGTGCTACGGATGGCTGGCATGGACTCAAATGAATTACAACTTAATTTATTTTTGGTTCTAAAGGGCTCAGGTTCGTGCACTTGCATGAGAGCTAACAAGAATGAGCATCAGAAAGCAACTGATGAGCCAGCGCAAATCAATCGTCTACGCAGTGAAGAGGTTCGACGTTATGTAGAAGAGCGTCAGTCCCACTTGAGATTGAATCATAGCGAATCGGAGTGTGCGTTCTGTAGAGTCTGTAGCGACACGGCGACGGGAAAGCATTATGGTGTCTGGTCATGTGAAGGTTGAGAGGTATGTTAAACACCTTGTTTTAGTTTCAACCTAACGTGTACGATGGATTGTTCGAACGTTTATATTCCTATAGGTATTTTTCCGTCGTAGTATATGCGAGAAACGAGAATATATTTACCTCAAAGAAGCAATGTGTATCCTTTTCCCAACGCAAATAAAACGCTGTCGCGCATGTCGACTGGTGAAATTTTTCATAGCCGGAATGTCGGCTGATGGTAGGTATTATGATGGATTAATCTTTTTCTATTCATGTTTAAATCTGTCATTTCTCCGTGCTTACTTCTTAAATCGCATTGAATGTTTCAGCCATCTAATACCCGCGAACGCTCACGGTATTTCCTGCAACCGATTCGAGCGAATCACAAACGGATTCGAACATGGCGCCATAAACGAAAAGTGTTCAATTCGCACTGTTTTTGTATAGCATGTGCACCGTATAATTTGGTATATTCGTCCAATATATATGCTATTTTACTCCCCTTTGAGGTTTGTATATCATACGTGCTCAACCTTAGCCTTTTAACGTTTTCTTGACTAGAATTAACGGGTGCTTTATTCTCATCAAATATGTCGATTGCAGCACTGTTGCAAACTAATTTTGCTTCACAATTTTTTGATTTATTGACTTGCAGCATTTTGAAACTCTAAACTTTCTATTTCTATTAATCTTGATCAAATAAAAGTGTGCAAAATAGCAGTTTTATTTTTTGATATTGGGGGAATTGTAAGTTCTGTCATGTAATATTGAAGAAATTATGTATTGGATAACCAATCAACTCATTCATTTGTGAAAAATTATTTTGTGAATACTTCCTCGAGATCGTATTTCACATTAAGAGGAACATTTGAACAAAAATGGTTGCAAATAGTAGTTTTAATATTTCGCTGAAAAGAGCGCTTCGAAAAATTAGGTTTTTCAAGTTGTTTCAAACTTTGGTATTTAGAAATTATTTGTCAGTGTTGGATCTGGATTTATCATCAAATATTCGCGCATAAAGTGACGCTTATTACAAAGATTA
>JACCGJ010025372.1:0-21909 GCA_013407085.1 Atriophallophorus winterbourni | reverse complement strand
CCTCCGAAGCGAGAAAATTCTGAATGCTAATAGACGATTTTATTAGTTGGTGCATGCCAACCCCTCGACCATGCTTGTGGCCAGCTTCTGTATCTTTTCTAGTTGCACTATATCCTTCTGGAAACACAGCCTCCAAGCCTGGATACAATATTCTAGATGTGGCCTTACTATTGCCTGGTAGAGGGGCAACAGAACCTCAGATTTTCTGCAAGTGAGGGCTGAACGCAGTCGAAAGAGTTTCCGCCTGGCCCTTTGAGCAGCAGCAGCACATTGGTCGGCCCACATAAAGTTTGCGGAGACTATGATTCCTAAGTGGTTAGTAGATTTTACCATACGTAACTACGTGTGGCATGAGGGCGTAGAGACAATCATGTTGCCTGTAGTGTAAAGAGCCAGTAACTCTCCTCTTTGTTAAGGGGAAGGTCCCACATAACCGCCCACGCCGTCACAGCTTCTACGTCATTTATCAGATCGGATTTATCCGACCTACCGACAATTTTTACGTCGTCTGCAAACATATAACAGGGTTTCGTACCAGCAATATGCAAAATGGGATCTTGAGACTTCTTCTTATTACTACTCAATCTCTTTATTGCGTCTATCAAATCAGGAACTTTCCGCTTAGAATGGAAACATTCCGTTGTTATTCCTCGACATAAGTCCGGATCACTATATACAGTTACCAATTATCGACTCATTAATCACACACCACTTCTAGCTAGAATATTTGAGAAGCTTGTCAGACAGGCCACTCTAGCATACTTGAAACCAAACTATTTCATATCAAACCAGCACGGATTTCTCAACAGAAAATCTTGCGTCACTTGTCAACTAGAATTTTTGCATCTTTTGACTTTGTACACAAGCATTCGTTTTTTTACATTGTTTGCTTTATCCGAATCAATGCTTGTAAAGCACACTTTGTGGCGGTAAATATAATTTCTAACCTTCAGATATTGTCTTATTCCGTGGTTGCGATGTTTGTGTGCATCACTTCATGCTGGAATTATGATTAACGAATCTCTCCAACATTTCAGCGCATTATGCACCTCAGATTCTATCTCTTGGATTTTCCTGTGTGGATTATCTCGCTATCGTTGGAATTCACTGGATCGTAAGTAGGACATTCGCTATCTTGGTCTTTTTTGTGATTTCATTCCTTTTTTGTTGTATCTTTTGTAGTGAAGCCTTATTTTTTGGTCCACTGGACTACTACTGGTGCTACTTTGTGTAATCTGATAGCCACGGCGTTGCTAACGATTAGATGCTAGAGACTAATTTTGCCAACACCAGTATTACCAGCATCACTCATGTTCAAGAATCGACTTGCAAATGTTCACAGGTAATTGTTGAGCCAAATTATTATCTTTGTTTTTTATATCGCGGATGGTAAAATAGTGTAAGCCACATCACATAATCATATATGATACAATCCCATCTCCATATCTTCTTCTTCTTCTTGATAGACGACAGAGGTTCGAACCCTTGTAAGCCGCTCTTCTTTATGTCAGCAACATAGTCCAGGGAAACCTCAGTTTAAGAAATCCTGTGCGGTGTTGTACAGCTTTGCCGTGATTACAGACAGTACCTCATCAACTAGTTGCTTGAATTGGTTTTCAGATCTTGCTGAAATAACCTCTTCAGGAAGCGCATTCCACAAGTAAACAATTCTTGTTGAGTTCGTGAATCTTTGTGTTAGGCGTAGTGTCCTTTTTATGAAACTTTAGAGCATTGCCACGGGTTCTTTAGTACGCCACGAGTGGGAAAATCTCGCGCAGCTCGTCACAATAATCTCCCAGTAATATGCAAAGAGTTAGCAGCAGGTCGCAGAGCAAACGCCGAATACTGAACGACATAAGGTTGAGGCGTTGAACTCTTTCCAAATAAGGAATTAATTTCAATCATTGTACACTTTTCGTCGCCCGCCTTTGAACTCTTTTCAACTGGTCACGTTCTCCCTTTGTTTGTGGAAAGGTTGCTAGCATACCATATTTCAAAACTGGTCCCACGTATGTTGAATAAAGAATGCGAAACTGTTGAGGAGTAATCGCCGAGAACGACGGACTAATAGACCACCATGCGTGGTTTGCATCAGCATTTTATCTGTTCGTATCCTTCTTGGACTTAAGCGACCGACTCAAAATTGTACCCAATATCAACCCATTTCCGTTCATGATTCCGAACGTGCTTGGCCCTATAAGCATTACAGCGCATTTCTGTCGGTTTACAGGAAGCTGTCATTTTACCGTCCAATCAAGCAATTTGATCCATTCGTTATGAAAAACTGTATTCTCAGCAGAAGAGATTACTTTACCACAGACTTTCAGATCATCCGCAAAAAGTAGACAATTCAGATTTTATGAGTCGGGGAGGTCATTAATATATACTTTAGAAAGTAACGGGCTGAGAACAGATCCTTGCGCAACCCGGAAGTTGGACGTGTAGTCTGCGATTTAACTCCGTTAACCTCGACCTATGTATAACGGTCAACAAGGAAGTCTTGAATCCAATTAAGAACAGGTCACTTTACATCACGAACACGGAGCTTGAGCAATAGACGTTGAAATGGAACACGGTCAAAAGCCTTACTGAAGTCAATGAAGGCAGTGACTACCGGGTGACCCAGATCAAGTTCAGCACAACAGTGCTCGCGAGCAGTGATGAGATTGGATGCGCATGATCGTCTTAGCGTAAAACCATGCTGAGCAGATGTTAGCTGACTGGTAGTAAGGAGAAAATCTCCAATCTGTTTTTTCAGCAGTCGTTCCAGAGTCTTCACAACTACCGAAGTGAGGTTAACTGGTCGGTAGTAAGCCGGATTACTCGTTTAACCGCCCTTATTAATGGGTTTGACAATGCCATACTTCCAATCTTTAGGTAACCTACCATACCTCAGGGATAAATTGAAGATTAGCGCCAGTGGTTTATGTATGATACTCGACAATACCCTCAAAAGCATTGGGTGTATATCGTCCGGGCCAGGTGCTGAGTGTACATCGAGTCGTCCTAGTAAAAACTGCACCATCTCTGGCGAGATCAAGATATCCGGCATTTCGGCGTCGCTCTAATGAAGCAGAGGAATGAGAAACGTCTCCTCTGTGTATACAGAATTGTACTGAGCGGCGAGAAGAACTGCTTTACGTTCATCTTCATGTTCAGTCAAACCTCCCATAGATCTCAAGCAGGGTACTCGTTGAGAAGCTTTCGTTCTACGTCTTATGTACGCAAACAAGCGTTTCGGCATCGAGTTGGCTTCGTCCACCAAGCGATTTAATAGTTATGCCTTTTTTCTCTTTTGAGGTAGGTGCACTTGTTGCGGATAACTTCGTAGGTTACATAGTCATCGGTGCATCCACTAGAACAAAACTTCCGCCATAACCGCTTTCTTACCTTCATGTATTTACGAATAACATTATCAAACCACGGCGGTCCCTTAGCGGGGGATCTTCTATTCATCCATGGGGCATGACTTTCAAGCGATCTTATTTTACCCAAAATGTCCAACCAACAGATATCAACATTCGTAGATAGATGGAGTGACCAGTCCATCGAGTTTGCAGAAGTGATTAGACTCTTTGTGTCTAATTCCCAGTAGTTTCTCTGGGCATGCGTACGTATTCTCGGTTGAAGACCCCGATTCCAAACGAACCATAAAGAACAGTGATCGCTGCAACCAATGGGAGTCTCAATAGACAGATCTGAGAATCTGGGTGTGACCACGAAATCCAACATCGAAAGAACTTGTCCGACACATATCCTCGTAGGATCGTTTTCTATTCTGCACCAAATTTAGCGCCAAAATCTTATCTAGAAATTCTTGTTGGAACGGTTAACCCCTGGAAACTAAATCCGTCCAGTTTATATCGAGAGCCTCCTATCTATAAGAACGATACAGTCATCAGTGATACCATACCGTTTGATTTGATAACATAACGCAGAAACGTAAGCGCCAGGTGAGGTGTAAATGACCCCAATTTATGCAGTTACATAGCTAGAATTCACCTTACACCAGATGCTTTCAGCATTTACACCATCATGTTGAAACCTTTACAATATTTCCACAATCAGGTGCTCTTTATAGTATACGGCAACGCCACCGGCAGATATCAACGCTACTCTGTCACTTCCAAAAAGCGTATAGTGTGGTAGCGCGCACTCCACATCATATATAGAGATTGTTAACCACGATTCTGTAACAGTTATTATATCTGGATTTCCCGACAGACAATTTCATTAACCTCGTCAAGTTTATTGCGTAGACTCATCGCATTGAAAAGCAAGACTTGAAATCTCTTCACAGGAAGTTTTACTGGGGTAGGATTGAAAGCGGCTTTCAAGGAATGTGCGGCCTTCTCCTCACTACCTAAAAATCCACACTATAGAGATCTACCTCGCCAGTTTCTCAACGTGCTCGCAATTCTTTGGTAGCTGTTTCCATTTTAATTCTATCCTCATGAGTCAGGTCACGTAGTATCTTTTGCGGCTCTCCGTTAAGACGATGAGCGCGTCCTAGTACCATCTGGACTTGTTCATCCGAAGCCAAAACAATTTTCAGCGTCCGCGGCTTATCATCCTCCTTCTTCCGGCCAAGTCAGACTTGGCCATTCCCCTGGATTAAATAGCTTTAAAAAAGTGGATTGTAGGAAAGTGCGCTCTTGCTGTAAACGTATCTCAGGCGTGTCCCCGGTTTGCTCGCAAGCATTCACCATAATAAAGCATCAGTTCCGAGAATCCAAATGTTTCACCTATGAGACTCGAGATCTAAAAGCATTTTTAGTAGTTGGCATTTGTTTCACTATATTTAGCTGAGCCTATATTATACTCAATCGCTGTGACAAGATTGTATATCATGGATCACTAGGTAGACCCTTTGACGTCACGTCTGCATAAGTTTTATTTCTTCCTGACTGTTGAGCAATCAGTGTTGAAAGCGAGCAAACGTCGAGTTCATGCACGTTCAATGTATCATCGGTACTAATACCACTTTGTAAAGGGCTCGTAGTCGAGGAAACAAATGGCACGCAAGCTTGCTCCACAGAATGGTGGTGTCTGTCCTTGGCTGAGGTTGATTTAATATTAACGTCTGATCCATCAAGCACTTTAGCGGTTTTAGTAGATGCAGCTAAAACTTTATTCTAACTAACTCTATGCGTAACACTTGATGTTGGAAGCCATATCATACATACCCACCGAATAATATCGCATGATATATTCTGAAGCCACCGATATGTCTCAGGCTTCATTCCTCCGCACCGAATATGCATCCATTTGAAGCATATTTCACACTGTACAGCTTTTGCATTATCCGTAACCTGTTTAGAGCATACAAGAGACGACTCCCGCAAGCGAGCAAAGGGACACCGATTACTTTGGATATTCGTTGCAGTGGGTGCTGTATTATCTACTTTTGCAGATTTTCTAGTCATAACCATGTTGAAATCCGACGATAATCAAATAAATACAATATCAAAGGATTCGTAAGAAGCAAAATACCACGCTGGATTTGAATAAGCGACAATTCAAGAAATTTCAGCTGTCGCTGAATTTTTATTCATTACGTGTTTGTTTCCTTTGGAATTTCCTGCCCGAAACTATTGTCATCGCTTCCAGCGTTAAAACTTTCTATTCAGAATTTGGATGATTATTTGTCGCGTAACGATTTAACGTCTCATGCGTATTAACTGGTGGTAAATATTCAACTGCTCCACACTTGACATTATATAAATTTTTCATTCCTTTTTCATGCAGGAGTATTTAGTATGATATGATTTTTGATGTGATTTTTGTGAATATAATTTCTTGAATGTGCAATCAATAAAATGTGATGTTATTACCATTCTTAACAGACGTTTCCTTCCAGCAGTGGACCTTTTTTAAGAAAAGTTGGTAGAAATTTGAAGGTCGATTATTGAACTGCGATTTGTTTCAAAAATAATGTATTTTCAATTAAATTTTTGAAAGAAACAATAAAAAATAATAAATGAACTTCTTAAGACACATAGTACTACCTGCTTTTGAACAATGTAATCGGATTCATATTCTCCAACATATATTCGTTCACAAAACATTTTCTTATAAGAGAAACGATACTCTATAAAAAAGTACTGTATATTGAGGATAATTACGGAAACATTTTACGAAAGTATTTGTTTAATATATACTATTTTATCTTCTTTTAATTTTCCTTCACTACCTTCTCACATGAAGGCAAAATCAGTTAGAATGTTATAAGAATAAAATGTGACAACAAAATTTTTTTCCAGCTGAAAATCGATCAATCCATGAGGAACCTGTATCATTTTTTCCAGATGGCAGTATATTGTTGAATAATAAAATAATTCCATGGAAAATTTAAACAGTTTTTTTACCTGAGATGAAATGAAATTTCAGAAACAACTCACACGTATGATGAATTTTTACCCTAAATTTATCTCTTAGAAAATTAGTTATTGCAATAAGTTAAAACAAGGTGATGCCATCATGAATAAATCTGATTTTCTGACAATAAAATCAATCAACATCTGTTCTTGATGAACGTCAATCGCATCAGCATTATTCATGCCGAATTAGAACTAAAAACTTTAACTCAACACAGCAAAAACTTCCGGAGCCAATTGAATATATTTCGTCATTTGAAACATCATTTAAATTTACTTCGCGAACCAATAACAAAATTCTTTAATCAAACATTATTGAAGGGAAACCGATTCTTTATTACAGCATTAAATGTAATGAATTATGATTGTCAACGACAATCTGGACAAACTCTTAGCGGCTCATCTAACAAACAACATGCAAATAAACATGTTGACAAGAGTAGAGCTTCTTTGCAGTCTTCTTCTTCATTTACAACCTGAATTGAACTAAACTATACGAATTTCAAACTCTGGTATGTAGCGCAAACAAGTAGAATATCCGGTAAGGCACTAGTTACCGGTTTGTGACATGGTTAACTACGTGTTTGAAACAAATTGACAGCCTCATTCCTGACGAATTTATAAGGCAGTTTAGAAATACATGTTGTTTGCGCGAAACGTCAAGGCTCACGAATGGATTATTTCTGATTATGAGTTACTGATAACGCAGTATAACTAGTCATCAAAGGGCGTGATTATCATCTTCGTATTTTCAAAGAATCCATCTGGTTATTGAAACAATTCTTTTTAAGAAGCTTAAATTCAATTGCAACAATAGGAAGCTCTTGATTGGATTAGGAGATTATAAAGCAGACTGCGCAAATTTCGATCGTGTCGATGCAATAGAAATCAATTTTGGCTAATAGTAAATTTTTGGATAGCTCACTTATTTTTCTGATTTTATTTTCCTTTCTCCTCAATTGGGTATAAGAAATTGCTTGATGTAGCAAATTAATATTTAAAGTAAACATGATGATCTAGAATATCGTTCGTTGAATGAAATATACGTGTTTTTAAATGAAATACTCGGAACAATTCAAAACGTCATATAAGCGTCATCTAAGCACAGGCGTCATATCAACACATCAGACGTACAAAACTAACGAAAGTTCGGAGAATAGAAAAGAAAATAGCAGAGCTGCAATCAATTCACATAGAAACGCGTGATACATTTGTTCGTCTTCGACCCGATGAACTATCGAGCAGCCACAGGCATTCCTTATACAACGAACTTAGAGTCGGTTAAAACAAAGACCTGATAATTCAGAACAAGTTGAAATTAGTTAGCCAACTATTCATGTTGCGATCACTAAGCTTTCTGTGATGATTGTTTGAATAACAATCAATAATATTCAATAATTCTGTCATTCAAATTCTCGTTGTTGAAGTTACATTAATCAATACATACTGTGTAATTCGTGTGAGTGTGTTTTGTTCTCACTTACATTCTTGGGTTGGTTATTCAATTCAATACAATTCAATTCAATTCATCACATTTAGCGTCGCGAACAGCAATTCTTCATGGCGAATTCAATTTTGGAACCTCTCGACATAAATGCAAATGCCCGAGAAATTGAAGGCTATTTTGAAAGATTCGAAATTTGGTGTATGACACGCCGAAAGCTGGAAATGATAAAAAGTCTGTTCATTTTCTAAATGCAGTCGGAAAATCTGCCTATGCGTTGTTCGAAAACGTAGCCTATCCGGATTCTCTTATTTCTCTTCCATACGGAACGCTGAAAGCGCTTTTATTGCAACACGTGAAACCTGTACATTTCGAAGCAACTGAACGTGAAAAATTTAATTCCATGGTACGTCAGCCAAATCAAGGAATTCGCGATTTTATTCTACAATTGTTAATTCAGGCAGCGAAATGCGACTTAGGCAACTTGTTAGAAATGCAATTGAAAGATCGCCTAATCGCTGGAATAAATGACAGTGTTTTGCAAAATGAGCTCTTGAAACTGACAAAACCTTCATTCAAAGATTTTAGAGCTCATTGTGAACAATATCAAGATGCGCGTGTGGCAACGACAGATTTGTCGCCAGCAGAAATTATTGTCATGTTTAACACACATAAACGTGAAAGAGCGGAGAATGCTATAGCAGGTTGTGATGAATTGAATTGTATTGAATTGAATAACCAACCCAAGAATGAAAGTGAGAACAAACCACGCTCACTCGAATTACACAATGAGCTCTAACATCTTGAATGAAGGTTTTGTCAGTTTCAAGAGCTCATTTTGCAAAACACTGTCATGTATTCCAGCAATTAGACGATCTTTCAATTGCATTTCTAACAATTCACCGAAGTAGCATTTCGCTGCCTGAATTAACAATTGTAGAATAAAATCGCGAATTCCTTGATTGGGCTGACGCACCATGGAATGAAATTTTGCACGTTCGGTTGCTTCGAAATGTACAGGTTCCACGTGATGCAGTGAAAGCGCCTTCAGCGTTTCGTATTGAAGGGAAATAGGAGAATCCGGATAAGCCAAACTTTTTATTAACGTATAAGCAGATTTTCCGATTGAATTTAGAAAATGAACAGACTTTTTATCATTTTCTGCTTTTGGCCGTGTCATACACCAAATTTCGAATCTTTTAAAATAATCTTCAATTTCTCGGGCATTTGCATTTATGTCGAAAGGTTCCAAAATTAAATTCGCCATGAAGAATTGCTGTTCGCGACGCCAAATGTGATGAATTGAATTGTATTGAATTGAATAACCAACCCAAGAATGGAAGTGAGAACAAACCACGCTCACTCGAATTTCACAGTATGTATTAATTAATGCAGGTTCGACAACGAGAACTTGAATAACAGTATTATTGATTATTGTTGGATAAATGATGATGAATGATCGAGTATTATTGATCGTTAATCGAACAATCACCACACAGGTCAACAGCTAAAGTATCAACCGAATTATCGACCTGTTACTGATAACCATTCGAATTCAATCAAAATTGGGAAATGTGCGTCATGCGGCAGACTACACTCACGCCACACTTGCCGATTCCGTGAAGCCAGATGTCACAATTGCGGAAAAACTGGTCATATTCAATACGTTTGTCGAACTCCTAAAACGTATCGGACCGATTCGAAAAACTCTCAGGTTAGCGATGTTAATGATGAATTTAAATCATTATGTTTGGCCGTGACATCTTGCAATTCTAATCATTTTCGTGAAACCATTTCTTGTGTTACTAGTGGCGCATCCTTAGATTTTATTCTGGATACGGGTAGCGTTGAATCGCTTATTACCCAGAGAGATCTAAAACAGTTTGCTCCTAATGCGAAAATCCAACCTACTAGCCTCACAATTAAAGGCTTTACTGGACATTCTATTCCTGTCGTTGGATCGTGTATGATCTCCATCCGAGATGAAAACAATACTGCTACCTGTAGATTTATTGTTATTAAAACTGGTCTATCTATTCTCGGTCTGAAAGAAATGCAAGCTCTAAAAATCAGTCTATCTCTCTTGACCTCGTCTGAAGACACTTCATAGTTGAAGAATCTCATAATTAAATGTTCGCAAACAACTGCGAATTCCTACAATTTTTCTTGACGTAGAAGGAAACCCTGTGTTTCTCAAACATTGCCTTATTCCATATGGACTCCGAAAACCTGTCGAAAAAGCCAAGGCTCTAATGCAGACAAACGATGATGATACCTAAGCTATGCCGCTTGGCGAAAAACGAAACGTTGACTTTCATACATCCTATCATAGTATGGAGAACGCTCCCGTAACTCTGGATATTTAAAATGCATCTGGAAAGACAGTTCGACCGATTTACAACAGTGCCATTGCTCGTGCTAAAGCTCTTTTGTTTGATGATGAAAATTTGACTTCCCTTTTCAACCGACTCAAGCGCTACTCCTGTTAACACGTCCACATCTACCCGTATCATTGATTCAAACAGAAAATCTAGTTTTCATTACCAAGAACGTGACCTCAAAGTTAGCAAACTTCAGAATTCATCAGTTACCATTTAGAATAAATCACCCAACTCATCTTATTAAGCGAATTCAGCACTGCCTTCTAGCTCATCTAAACGATCATCAGATAATGTACTTTTCAAAACCGCTAGAGGAAAAGCCTTACTGGCACCTTCGACTACTGCCATTGAAAAAGCGAAACAATTGTTGGCAACTGTGGATGACGTTCCGGGTTCGCTAGAACCTCCGTGTGTGGTTAATCAATTCAACTTACAGTCACTGAACATTTTTATGATGAACAAGCAACAAACTTGTCACACACTTTGTCTTCCGGGAATACTGAATCAAGTGAACCTGTCAGACGATCGGAAAGACTGAAGAACAAACCTATTCAAGGTTACACAAATTCGAGGATGATTGGGAACTGCGGTGAATGTGATGATTGTTTGAATAACAAACAATAATAATCAATAATTCTGTCATTCAAATTCTCGTTGTTGAAATTACATTAATCAATACATACGGTGTAATTCGTGTGAGCGTGGTTAATTCTCACTTCTATTCCTGGTTGGTTATTCAATTCAATACAATTCAATCTATCACACTTTCACACCAACATAGATTTTATTGTCAAATATCAAAATTCTTCAAGTGCTGATACAATTATTAGTGCCCCCATATCCATTTACTAAGAATTGCTTCTATACTTTATCTCTACCAATAACAACTCAAACTATGCATATGCTTATACAACCATCCAACCTCTCTCAGCAGACCATGAATAGTTCAGGTATGAACTTCAGTAACGTAATTAAAGTCTGTGTGCAGGCAGCAGTAAGTCTGAAGCCGGACATTGCAGACTCGCCTCCAGCCATTTTCAAAATCAGTGGCAAAACTTCCAAATTGTTTTGCTGAACTTGTTTAACGCATCTGTCGAATCAATCACCTTCCACGTAGAATAGAAACATTCCGTTGTTTTACCCAGATCCAAATGTGGTTCAAAGCATTTAGTCACAATTTACAGACCGATAAATCATACTGCTTGCTTGTCGAGATTTTTTGAGAAAATCGTGAAGAAAACTAGAATAACATATCTTCCACTTAGTATGTTTTCTGAGAGACAGCACGGGTTTCCTAATTAATGATTCTACATAACTTGCCACTTAGTATACTTAGACTATATAAATAACTCAGTTACAAATGGTTTAACAGTAATAGTTGTTTTTCGATATAGCCATTGCTTTTGACGCAGTACCACATAAATTTTCATTTTCAAAGATAATGTAATTTGGCATAGATGGCAAACTTCTCTCTTGGCTCAGTTATTGTGTGGAGGTCAATGGTTATAGACCACGCACCCTGCCGATCTCAAGGGGTGTAATTTTAAGGCAGTGTTTTAGGATCGTCACATTTTCTCACATATAAATGATATTGTAGTGAACTACTTCCGCTTTGAATCTTCGTATTTTGCACACACACCTTTTGGCCTTGTAAGGTTATTCGTTTTTTGTTCTTGCATGCTTCATTCGATGTAATGCTAATAAAATACACTTTTTAGCAGATAATATAATTTCGAAACATCGGACTCTGTCTTCTTCCGTGGTTGCGACTTTTGTGTGCGTCGCTTCGTGGGGGAAACGTGATTAACGGATTTTCCAATATTTTAGCGCATTCTGCCCCTTTAATTCCATCTCTTGGATTTTCCGGTGCGGATTATCTTGCTATCGTTTGACCTCACTGGATCATTATTTGGAAATTTGATCTTTTGGTCCTTTAGAAAGTTCATTCCATTTTGTTTTATTTTCTGTAGTGCAGTCTTGCTTTTAGAAGATTTGAATAAGCTGCACCAGTGGTCAATCCAAAACAAACTGCAATTTAATTTCCGCAAGTGAAAGATGTTGCAAGTCGGAAAACCCTTTCCCTTTACACCTGGCAGCGACCCGCTTTAATGGAGTACATCACAAAAAGATCTCGGAATCTGGGTGTCTGGCACTTTGAAGAACAGCCTACAGTGCGAAGCCGTCTACAAGTGTGCGTGCAGCTTGCTCGGTTTACTGAAACGCATTTTCGGACGTTTCCCACCACACTCACTCGCGAAAATACTAAACACGTACATACATCCTGTCGTTGAATACGCTGTACAAGCTTGGACGCCATAGATAGAAAAAACATCTCGCTCCTCGAACGAATTTATCACGAGGCAGCCAAAATGATTACCGGATTGAGAAATTTACCCTTTGAGCAGCGACTGACCAGATATGGACTGTGCACCCTCGAGCGCAGACCTATCCTACACGACCTCATCTACGCGAAATCCCACAGTCTCACTCACCTCTTCAAGTTTGGTTCCGTTGTCCCCACACGCAGCCACCCTTTGACCCTTCAAATCCCACACTCACGATTGAATTGTCGTCGTAACTTCTTCGCTGTTCGTGTATGCTTCTTGTGGAATAGCTTGCTGTTACCTCAGCGAAGGAGCACATCTTTAAACAATGGTTACGAAACCTTATGTTGAGAACTACTGCGTTGGCCGCTACCTATTGATGTTTATATTTTTTAACGCACGGAACTACCGTCCATCCAAAGATTCTTTTCCCTCAGTCTGTGTCGGCATTGGGGATTATTTTGCTCCACCTATGAAGAACATGGATATGATCATACAAGTAACTATTTTTTAATTTTTTATACGTATATCATTTGGCATTGTACAGCAATTTGATTTTTTAACCCTAAATCTTGAATCTTGAATCTAGTCCACTACACTAATGTGATACCGAATTTGGACATAACAAAACTGCTTAATACATCTATTTCTGCGCCCGTGTGTTCTCCGAAATTAGGCGCGGTACATCGAAATGTTGTGAATTACTTGCGATATGTATTTAGCCATACGGCATTTCCGTCCCCTAACAGAAGGTCGTGACTTTATACTTATTACGGATGAAAACCGCTAACGTTTGCTCTACATTCCTAAATCGCCCGTCATTCACCGCGCGAGATTCTACACGTGGATAATATTTCTCAATTCTCTACTGACATTCGTTACGTCAAAGAAGAGGCGAACGTGGTTGCCGATGCTGTATCAAGAACTCACATTTCTTTTTATGTCTGCAGGTACACGATTCGTTTTCTTCCGTTTGGCTAACCATCAAAGTGAGATTGATACAAGCTAACTCGCGAAGTCTCGATCCTCAAATGTGCAACAAATCGAGTCACTCAACGCCGATGCATTGTTGACGTGTGATTTCTCGACAGGAAAGCCTGGACCAGTTGTTCTTTGTTTTCTACAACGCTCCATGTTGAAACATTTTCATTCGATGTCTCATCGTGTCGCGCTACCGTGAGGCTCATCGCCGATAGTTTTGTTTGACCGTCCTTGAAAAAGTTTATACGAAACTGTGTCCAGGATTACATCCCTTGTCAAAAGAACAAAATATCTCGAATTACTATCACATCTTTTAGGCACCCAATCAGTCGATTCATTCATGTGCATCTTGACATCATCGGTCCTATGAGATCATCAAACGAATATTTATTCATCCAAATAATAATACTGAAATAAAAACAAATTTGATGAATCCCAGTGTAATCTGCACCAATTTGCCGAAGATATCCGCGACACTTTTCTCAATTAGAAGAACTCACTACATTGAACAATGGTACAGTGGTACAGTGTTTAATGATGGATATGAGCTCGATGCTGCCTGATTCATTAACCCGACTAAGTAGACATCCTAATTCTTGTAATCTTGTCAAACAGCGTTTACTAAGGATAACTCTTAAAAGCTGAAAATTCATGAAAGACGTTCTTCTAAACTCTTACTTGCTCCGTACATGTTCACAGACTAAATTTCGCATGCATGTTGATATTCCGTTGTGGGAGCGAAAAGGTTATTTAAACAATCGGAATAAATCTGACCAACGCAGTTCGTTCTTCTCGGTGTCTCAACACACTTCCACTGCGTCAAAAATCGAAACTAGCAATCCCATTACAAACAGTGGCTCTACGTTGTCCAACAGCATCAGAGCTCACGAGTCAGTCGTGGTGAACGCGTTTAAAATTCCTCGGTCACCAAACTATAAAGGTGACGGGCCAAAACCTTCAAAAATAACATTTTAACGAGAGGTATGATGGGATTAATTAGGGCCAACTGAAAAGCAATTCATAGGACTTCCGATGAATCTCAGAATAAGTTACCACAGACCGCCTATTGAAACCACACCCTACAATAACGAGAACTCCGATTTGACCAATGCGAAAATCCCAAAACGACCAATCTCCGACTCTTGAAGTGTCGGACAATGACAGCTTCAGCTCCCATCATTTATATATATTATATATATATATAGATATTATATATATATAGATTGAAAAACAACAACACAATATTGTTTTTTTTGTAATCGTTTTTATCGTTCATAACCGATTTACTATTTCACTTTGATGACCTATCACCATAATGGCGCAGAGAATATCTTTAATTGTGTTCCAGTGTCTCCGACTCCCAAACCAACTCTAATACTGGCCAGTGCTTCATCCGAGTAAAACTGATTCTTCTGTATGAACCGAAAGACCTATTGACGAACAGTTTTGGTTTCCATTCCTCGACGGAGAATGACCTCTTACAGAGAAATTTAGGAGACTATTCAGGGAGCAACTTACCCCAGCTGCAGACCAGACCCCGCTGTAGTACATAAGTTCTTCCGCAAGACTATTCTAGAAATTTATCGCCCTAAGATTGAAAACTTGTTTCCTCGAGTCTAGCCAGTGTAGCGTTTCACATTTTCATACATTTTGTATCGTTGTTTTACTAAACTGCAACCGCATAAATTTGAATACATACTTTTCCGTCCAACCGCGCGTGGTTCGTTCTGCCTCGTTGTGCTAGTCGACTGTTCTGTGCTGACTGTTCTGTGCTGACTGTTTGTGTTGACTGTTCTAACGGAGTCGAGCTCCTTTTCAGCTGTCTCCGGACCTTTTCTCATCACTCGTTGTCCGTCTTGGATTTATTCGGAGCGGATTATTTTGTGTGTAGTGGAATATACTTCTTCACTGTCCGTGAGTTTTCATTGTCATATTTTGTTTATGTTTTGTATTCTACATTGGTATTATTTCCGCTACATAAATTGGTGAGCCCGACGTGATATTTGTATTTCCTTTCGCTCCTATATCATTTTTTTCATCATGGAATCTGACGTCTCTACCAACTCTCTTAACCTTAACGCTGTTGTTGTCCCTTTTCCTAATTTTGACGGTACTAATCCGCGTGCATGGTTTCGTCTGATGGAAAACACATTTCGGCTCAGAGGAATTACGAAACAGGACACGATGTATCTGTATGCTTCAAATTCTCTCCCCACTGCGATTGTCGCAGAGGTTTTTGATGTAATTGATGTCATGCCTCCTGAAACCCCTTACGATCTACTCAAGGCCGCTGTTTTGAAGCGAACCACTATATCGGAAGAGGGCAGATTGCGTCAGCTTCTCTCAAGTGTTCAGCTGGGTGATCGCACTCCCTCGCAGCTTCTTCGCCATATGCGCGCATTGGTTGGGGACTCAAAGGTCGATGACTCTATCATTCGTCAATTATGGTTGAAATGTCTACCTGTAAGCATGGCGTCCATCCTAGCAGCCTCTGCCACCCGTTCCACGTTGGATGAGCTTGCTGATATAGCGGATAAAATCAACGAATATTACGGACATCATACCGTCCAGCAAGTTGAGACACCCAAGCCATTAATCCCCAATGAACCCTTAAAATCCACAGAAAGTCTGTCAGAACGACTATCCAGAATTGAACTCTCTATAGCAAATCTGACGCGTCATGCTGAAACCCGCACTCACTCCAATTCGAGACGACGCAGCAGTGCGCCACAACACCGCAGTACGTCACAACACCGCAGTGCGTCGCGACACCGCAATCAGATTTGTTATTTTCATCGACGTTTCGGTGACGATGCGCGTAACTGTCGCCCCGGTTGCAAATACCCCAAGTCTGGCGCATTCTCTAAACAGGGAAACGCGAGCGCCAGCCAGTAGTGGCGACGACTGTCGCTGGCCAACCCGTTAGTCGCCTCCTGTATGTCACTGATCGGAATTCTCATCAGAATTTTCTCGTCGACACCGGTGCTGAGGTGAGCGTTCTACCTCGATCTGCAGAAAAACGCCACCTTCAAGCTTCAGGAATTTGTCTCCAGGCGGCTAACCAAACGAAAATTGCCACGTATGGTCAGAAGTTTCTAAACCTAGACTTCGGACTCCGCCGGCAGTTCCCTTTTCTTTTTATTATTGCCGATGTCAAACAACCAATCCTTGGTGTTGATTTTCTTGCGCAGTTTGATTTAGTTGTTGATATTAAGCGACGCCAATTGCAAGATAAGATTACTTCACTTCACGTTTCTTGTAAAACCGTTGCACTTAATTCTATCAACTTACGTGTGTGCCTTCCCGATTCTGATGAGTTCTCTTCCCTCGTCACGGATTTCCCTTCGCTGGTGCACCCCTCAACTGCAGCGACCAACCCCAAGCACCTGGTTCGACATCACATCGTCACCAAAGGACGACCAGTTTTTGCCAAGCCCCGTCGGCTCCCGCCAGACAAACTTCACGCAGCTAAAAACGAATTCCAACATATGGTAAACCTTGGCATAATTCGGCCATCCGATAGTCAATGGGCCTCGCCGCTGCATTTGGTTGCAAAGAAAAATGGCGACTGGAGACCTTGTGGTGACTATCGTGCACTCAACGCCATCACCATACCCGATCGGTACCCTATTCCACATATCCACGATTTTTCCCTGCATCTCCGTGGAAAGCAGTTTTACTCAAAATTGGATTTGGTACGGGCCTACCATCAGATACCAATGGCCGAGGAGGATATCGCCAAGACAGCTGTCATTACCCCATTTGGTCTCTTCGAATTTCTCCGAATGCCATTTGGACTTCGCAATGCAGCTCAGTCCTTCCAGCGATTTATGGACCAAATTTTTCGTGGATTAGATTTCGTTTTTGTATATATCGACGACGTCCTCATCGCCAGTACCACTGCAGAGGAGCACAAAAAACATTTACGCGTTGTTTTTGAACGTCTCGACAATTACGGAATCACTATTAATCCCGAAAAGTGTGTCTTTGGTCAAACCAGTATCCAATTCCTTGGTCATCAAATCGACTCCCATGGTATTAGCCCGTTACCCGACAAAACCCAATCTATCGTGGAATATCCTTTACCCCAATCCATCAAGAGCCTTCGTCGTTTTCTTGGTGTCATCAATTATTACGGTCGGTTCATCCCCAATTGTGCTCAATTGTTACAACCCTTAACTGATTTACTACGAGGAAATCCAAAGAAACTCGTGTTGACAGCTGAAGCGGAGGCCGCTTTTGTCGCCGTGAAGAAGGAGTTGTCAACAGTTACGTCCTTGAGCCACTTGGATACCACAAACAGTGCCCGCCTTGTGCTCAAAACAGATGCTTCTTCTGTTGCAGTGGGTGCAGTTCTACAACAGTTGATCGGCTGCGATGCTCAACCACTTTCCTTCTTTTCGAAGAAGTTGCAACCAACGCAGACGAGGTACAGTACATTCGGCAGAGAACTTCTCGCTGTGTACTTGGCGATCAAACACTTCCGGCACTTTTTGGAAGGACGTCAGTTTACCATCTATACTGATCACAAGCCCCTCGTTTATGCAGCTCGCACCTCTGCGGATCGTCACTCTCCTCGAGAAATCCGTCAGTTGGACTACATATTGCAGTTCACCGACGATATTCGCTTTATCGATGGTAGCAGTAATGTTGTTGCTGACGCATTCTCTCGCACGGATTTACACCAAGTCAATCGACCATCTGTGGACCTACAGGATCTTGCCCGGCATCAGGAAGCTGATCCTGAATTTTCCGTCATCACAAACAACCCTTCCCTTCGATTTTCATGTTTACCCCTCCTAAACTGTGACGCTCATATCCATTGTGACATTTCTACCGGCAAGCCGCGACCATTTGTTCCACAATCTCACCGCCGGATTATTTTTGATCACTTTCATGGATTATCCCATCCGAGCATACGCTCAACGGTACGTCTTATTACCGAACGTTTCGTATGGCACAACGTACGGAAAGATATTCGCCAATGGGCAAAACACTGTGTTACGTGTCAAAAGGGTAAGATTCATAAGCACACCCGTGCTGCCCTTGCCACATTCCCCCAACCTGACGCGCGTTTCAAACATGTGCACCTGGACATTGTAGGTCCCTTACCGCCATCCAAGGGTTACACCTACATTTTGACGTGTGTGGATCGATTCACGCGTTGGCCTGTTGCCACGCCTATGTGTGATATTTCATCAGAGACTGTTGCTCAGACGTTTGTTCATTCATGGATATCTATCTTTGGCGTTCCGGCTACTATCACCACAGACAGAGGATCTCAATTCACCTCTGCATTGTTTCGGGATGTTAGCCGAATGATCGGATCAACACATATGTGTACGACGGCATACCACCCCGCGGCAAATGGATTAGTCGAACGGTTCCACCGTCAATTGAAAGCTTCCATCACCGCTTCCTCGTCCAGTGTGCATTGGTCTGAACGGCTACCCATCATTCTGTTGGCAATCAGGAACACGGTCAAGGAGGATGCCGGATGTTGTCCCTCGGAACTTGTTTTTGGTACCGCACTACGACTGCCTGGCGAGATGATTCTTGACTCCCGCCACACCGGTGAGCTCGATGTTTCCTCATACGCCGCGAGATTGAAGGAGCATTTCAAGTCTGTTCGTCCCGTCCCAACGCGCCCCAACAACCGTCCCGCCCAAGTTCATCCCGACCTCTCAAATTGCCCCTACGTTTTTGTTCGTGTCGACGCCGTGCGGAAGCCCCTACAGCCGCCCTACGACGGTCCCTTCAAAGTTTTGGTGCGCAAGCCGAAATATTTTGTCCTGGACAAAAACGGAACACGAGACTCCGTCAGCATCGACAGGTTAAAGCCAGCCTATATCGATTCCTCATACGGTCAACCCTCTTCGAATGACTCTAATGTGGTATTCCCGTCAACCCCTCCGACCCAGCCAATGACCGAGGACCCTGTTTCCCTCTCCCAACCAACCGACAATACTCAACCTACAGTTTCTCGCACGCGTTCTGGGCGCTGTGTCTCTTTCCCCGCCCGGTTAGCAGAGTTTATTCCCTGATTTTTCGATCGTTGGTCGATCCGACCAACGCTCTAGGGGGGGAGCTCTGTAGCGTTTCACATTTTCATACATTTTGTATCGTTGTTTTACTAAACTGCAACCGCATAAATTTGAATATATACTTTTCCGTCCAACCGCGCGTGGTTCGTTCTGCCTCGTTGTGCTAGTCGACTGTTCTGTGCTGACTGTTCTGTGCTGACTGTTCTGTGTTGACTGTTCTAACGGAGTCGAGCTCCTTTTCAGCTGTCTCCGGACCTTTTCTCATCACTCGTTGTCCGTCTTGGATTTATTCGGAGCGGATTATTTTGTGTGTAGTGGAATATACTTCTTCACTGTCCGTGAGTTTTCATTGTCATATTTTGTTTATGTTTTGTATTCTACATTGGTATTATTTCCGCTACACCAGCATCTCATCTTTGCATGTTTATGTGAACAACCGCGAGTGCCCAGCTGTGGACTTAAGGTAAATTAGTCGTTCATTATAACGACACCTTACCCCTTCAAAAACATAAAGTTATCAATTTATTCACCGTTTAAACGACAGCACCCAAGGGACAAAATATCTAGAGAAATCAGGCGGGCAGCGCAAGGTTTTCCTTTGCTGACCCTCAATCATGCATTTGCGAGAAGATATACACATTTAAGTCGAACGATATCTATGTAGTGAGAGCAACACGCCTACACACAATATTCTAGATAGAGCCGAACTCATGCCTTGTAAATTGACAGGAATACATCAGGTTTTATGCTCCATAGCACTGATTTCAACCGAAAAACCTGCATTGAGCACTGAGCTAAAGCGACATATTGGTCCTCCAATTTTAAGTCAACCCTAACCAGTACCCATAAATCCTTAACACACTGTGCATCGTTATCAATTGCAGAATTTCCGATACGTGAACCGAAATCTTACCAACCAGTGCTGACAAAGGTTGGCACTTATTGTGGTTCAGTGGGATGTCCTACTTTTATGACTAGCTTTTGACTCGCCCAAGTTCGCGCATCAGGGTACCTTCATCCGTTGATACGATAAACTAAACATAATTCACGAAATTGAAGCATGGGAACTTCAAGTCGGACGACAATTCATAAATGAAAATCAGGAATGGAAGAGGACCAAGTACGGAACCTTGAATTGCCTCAAAGACCACGAAGGTTTGGTTAGAAAACCTGGATCCAACCGGAAATCTGAATGTCCTACCTGCAAGGAATGCTTTCTATCTAAGCAAGTAGACTGCTGCTAGCTTAAATTCTAGAAGGCGGTGATTCACGGAATCGAAAGCCTTGCTTAAATGTAGGTAGAGGGGTTGGACTAGATCTCATTCGTCCAGCATCTTAGCGGCAGTATTGCGAAAACTGAGATGGTTCGTCAGATAATATCCAACCTCAAAAAATCAATGAATCCTGCCACGTTCGCTTATTTTGAAATCGAACGCGTTCCACGGTATTTTCTTATCATACACAAGTCAGAAATATAAGTGTTACTGCAAAACAAGATTCGAAAATGGTGAAACCATATCACTTGCCACTATACGAAGTAGTTGCACTTCTAGCAGCCTTGTTTGAATAAGGAGATCTCAGCTCGCATTTACATAGCAACGGTAGCTGTTTGTAAATCTTTGGCGTCAACAGGTTTGTCTCTAAAGCTCAAATGTGGGGTCTATAAGGCTACAGTCGATGATGTCGTTCTACTCGTTCACAACACTTGCTTTAATGCACGTTTTATTCAAGGTGTAGACACCGCATCCCAGTATGTCTGTGCTAAATGTTTTTATAGGTTCAGCAACTTTTTAGGTCCTTCATTCATTCATTCATTCAGTCCTCTCCGTGCCAGGTGGCACATGAGGCGAAGACAACTTCACGCCAGTGGTTCCGGTCTGTCGTTGCTTCCGTTGCCGTCTGCACCGTGAATCCTTGTGCATGTAGTTCGCGTTGCAAAGTTCTGCGCCAAGTTTCCTTGGGCCGTCCCCTTTTTCGTTTACCTTGCGGATGCCAGTGCATGGCTACCTTCGTATGCGAACTGGGATCCATCCTGCAGACATGACCGAACCACGGATCTGTTGTCATCGTTTCCGTAGCAATGTAGGTTTTACGGGATAGGGTTGCTAGCCCTAAGCCCAACCCTCCTCCTTTCTCAGACGGGCTTGGGACCGTCTTGGCGGAGTTAATTTTAGGTCGCTACCCTTCCCATATTTTGACAAGAGTTGTACTATGACCTTTTTGTATGGCATTGCGACTTGATACTTGTTAGCGGGTTTAATGCATGTGGAATGATGATAACTAAAACAAATCAAACAATTGTTGCCTCTCGTGAATTTGCGTGATCGCTAATGCTATGATAATAGGAGGAAGCTGAGC
>JACCGJ010025370.1:0-13848 GCA_013407085.1 Atriophallophorus winterbourni | reverse complement strand
AATGATATCGTGCATCAATATGCTGTTTTATTTTTTCAGTGTAATTATTGTGTCGTGCTAATAAATCTTGCAGCCACACGCTAGAAATTGATATAGAAAAATCGTCGAACTCATATATCGATCTGCATCTTTGGTTTACCCGTTCACGCTTCGCTTTTAATTCAATATCCTGTATTGTGTCACAATTGGATTCAGTCCATGTAGATTCCAACTTCCAAGGAATCATCCTCATTTCACTGAGCAAATCAGCTTGAATGGGATCCAAATCTTGTAATGACACTTCGTCCAATTTCTTACCACTGAGTTGCATAACAAATTCAAGCAAGTCTTTAAAACGTTTCTTCCACCGTTTGGCCAGGAACACTTGTTCACCTTCTTCAAGTGCGGTTGCAAATATCGACCGCTCATACTCATCCCGCTTAGCTGCAACTTTTAATGCAAAATCATCTAGCAAATTCTTCGGTTCTATAGAAGCATCTAATTTGGATTGACGATTTTGAATACATTGTAAAATTTGTTCGTTATCAGCCTCTACAATATCTAGACATTTGTACAAGCTACCATAATTCAACTTATACTTTGAAGTATCTTTGCATTCGGAGATAGAACTGACTGTTGGGGAATCGGCAATGAGACTAGAACTTGTGTTGTCCAAATTATTTGATAATCTAGAACTGACCGGAAAGGATTCCTCTTCTGCCACGGATATTCTTTCACTCTGTCGCTCCATCTGCCGCGAAATCAAGTTCAATCGATTGATTAATCACGATCTGTCACGTGTCTGAATTCGGCCTAGACTGAAGGAGATTGAGGATAAATTTATTGTATTGATCTGTGAACACAGCATTCTTAATTTCATCAATGGATAGAACGGAAGATATCTAAGAGTGTTACGAAAACTGAAAAGTAAACATGCTGTTTTAAGCAAGTTTATCTCACTTTCTGTACACTTTGATTCACCAAAGCCAATGTGGTCATATTACGCTGACGGCGTGAAGCAGAACAAAATTGCCAGGAGATTTTTAACCGCTCACAATTCTAATGCTGAGAAGCCGCGCTCATTTCAATTTAAACTTGCATTAGATTTGAGAGACATTTTCAGATTAAATAAATTGAAAGGTTCTGCCACAACAAGAAACTTTACTATACATCCAACGGAAATTTTTTCGATGCTCACTGTGAGTACACAATATTCATAACTGTGTGGTAAACATTTAGGACTTAGTTTGTTCACTTTGGGCTTGTCACTATTTTCGTGTTTTTATTCCTTATCAGGCCTAGTTTACAGATGGTTATATCTTGTTTTTTTGCACAAAGCGGAACACGTCTACTGTTGCGGGAAGATTATGATTGTGCCTGGCCAAAATCGCAATTCCTGTCCTAGCGTCGATTACATGGCTTGCGCAGGGTTCGGGGACACGTGATTGAACCTTTCCCATCCACTTTCCAACGGTGTCTTTGAGTTCAACCTTTTCAACGGTAATCACGTGATCAAGCATAAAAACGCCTTTCTTATTGCGCGATTCCCGTTAACACAACGCCGAGATATCCTTCAGCCTAGCTGTACCGGTTGTCAGTTTGTTCAGATTTGTCCATCGATTTCATGCCAAGTGGTTCACCTCAATCCTTCGCCACGTTGGGACCGTTCGCCCCACCTTTTCAAAACGAATCACGTTCACAGACGAATCTCACAACATAGGAGAACACCAATTGGTCAACTCGTTAATTACGTACATGACGCGGAATAAAACACAGACATGTTTCGTGGAGAAATCTCGTTACCACAACACTGTCCTCAACTTGTTTGTGTCGGTTGTCACTTTGTTCTAATTTGCCAATCGACCACGGCCCAAAACTCTGCAAAGGCATCTATCTAACAGCTATGCTAGGTGAGTTTGCACGGAATATTCCTCAACGACTATACCGTTCAATGCTTAATATGCTACTAGAGAAAGTCGTAATAACATTCTGGATGGGTCTAAACTGCTGATATTTCAAAATCTGGATCAAGAAACAAGTGAAAATGTTCGACAAAGAATCATTGATGCATTACAGAGAAACCTTGAACACCTCATGTTAAGCTATGAAGAAATGAAAGAGATTAAACAGCTTACAAACTACCAGAACATATTCATTTTACCCACAAACAAAGGAAGAATTACGGTGGTCCTGAATAAATCTGATTACATCTAGAAAGCTGAAGCTCTGCTGCAGGATACGACCAATTATCGACAGGCCAGTTAAGATGAAACGAAGTGACTAGAGAAGAAGATTAACACTGCTCTCAAAAGACTGAAATCCAGTGCTGAATATTTCCAAATGAAACCATAGATTCCTTAGTTCCTTAATTCTTCGATCTACCAAATGTGCACAATGAAGATATCCCACTGCGTTCAATCGTCTCACTGCCCGGAACACCAACGCAAAGATTGTCAAAAGAACTACCAAGTAAACTACTCTATCTTGTCAAAGGCTCGAGTCACTCCATAAACTTTGCAGAAGAATATATCAAAAACTGCAGAATGTGAAGATAAGTGATGACGATCTGATGGTCTCCTTCGATGTCGCCGCCCTGTTTACGTTGATCGACCTTAGACTCGCCAAACAAACAATTTCATTGTCGGGCGGAAACCGAATCACCCATAAACTAATGACACACTTGGATCTTTGTCGTCACACTCAATTTAAGTTCAATGGGAAATTGTACGAGCAAATCAATGGAAATCCAATGGGGCCGCCCATCTATGAACTGATAGCGGTGGAATTAATGCAGAGGTTGGAACGCATTGCCATTCATCTAATTGAACCGAAACTCTGGGTACACTACGTGAAAGACACCTTCATAATAATCAAGAAATCGCAAACCGAATACGTCCTTGAACAACTGAATTATGTCTTCACAGGAATTAAGTTTACAAGAGAAACAAAAACCAACATTTGCCTAACATTCTTGGATGTCCTCGTCACCAGAAGCGACACAGGATCCCTCCTGACAAACGTCTACCAAAAACACACTCATACGGACCGAATCCTGAACTTCAAATGCAAGCATCCGATTGCACACAAAAGGAGCTGTATACGAACGTTATTCAGCCTAGCGGATACGCATTGTAACACCCCTAAATCGCTGGTAGTGAACGAAAGATACCTTTTCAAGGTCCTCAAGAAAACCGGTTACCCGAAGAACTTCGTACTGAGATACAAATCGCCAAGAAATTTTTCTCCGGAACAACCGAACCCACATGTCAGGAAACGTCTACCATACACTGAGAATGTTTCGGAAATCGCTGCAAGAGTACTGCGACTACTTGGGATCAACGTTGCACACAGACCTATGCGAACAATACGCAACCAGCTGTGCAAAGTTAGAGATGAATTAAAACAAGAAGACAAAACAAGCGTGGTCTACAAAATCCCATGCGCAGAATGTGAAGTGCATTACGTGTGACAAACTGGGAGAAATTTGATTAACAGATTGAGTAAACACCAATCGGTGGTGAGGAGGCACGATAACAAATCCCTACTGTCCATTAACATCGACCAAGAAGGGCATCAACTGGAATGGAACTAAAGTCATTGTCAGAGGACTCACGCGCCACATACGGGAATTACTCGAACATTGCATTACTAGCGGTCTGTCATCCAATCCGTTTCAAGATATTTTTATCAAAAGTATGTAAACATTCGTCAATTGACAAAACTGATATCTCGTTGATACTTTTTGATTGTGTAACGTGTCTTTTTGTGTTGAACAATAACGTGAAGTTGAATTTTCGAATGTTTTCGAATAAATGTTATATATTCTTCGCCAACTATTCTAGAAAAGATGGCAGTGAGACTTATTAGTGGATGGTTAGAACGGGAATATTGCACACTATATCGAAAAAGCGAAATCAGCAACTCACCTCGAAGATCGAAATGTGATCACTCTCCATAAAAAATGGAACATTGCATCAAGAGTACAGGTCTTGAAGTGGTTCGTTACTTCATTGTATCACTTAATTGTACCTCGTTTGAATGATAAATTTAAGGAATTATGCATAACGCTCCGCCAGTGAGACGTACGAACCATCTACATTCATGTTAACCCAAATTGCACGGCTGGGGTTATTAACAGAATCAGATTATGCGATTGTTTCACTGACTCATTTTTGAGAATAATTTCGGAAATTCACAGTGATTGCCGGAATTACCTGCTGCGTGCATTTTGTGGTCTTATTTAGCAACCACGTTTCTGTCTTTATTCACAATCTGCTATTAGTTAATTCCTTAAAAGTCTACTTTTTTAGCTGTTTGAAATAATTGGCGTTGTTAAGCAAAGCTTCAACACGGAAACTACATTTGAATAAGGATACCACGACTAACATGTTCAATAACATGTAAAATAACAAGAAGAAAATGGCTTTATCGTGTACGCTAATTGTTAGCAATCAAATTAGTTTAACCACACAAAAATACTTTTCCAAACATGTTTCGCTAAAAACGGTTAGGGTGAAGTAGACACAATCTAAAATTATATGGAGTCAAACCGGGTTATGATTTTAAATGTTATGGAACAGGTTGATCATACCAGTCTTATGCAACATGGGGCTTTGAAGTTGAAGCTTTGTGTACCATTTTTCACAGTTTCAGAGTACGCGGATTCTGATCGTACTGTCCTTAACTGATGAGTGAAAACAATACGAAACCATTCGTGGGGTGTATGATGAAAATGCTTGCATATATGGATTTTCGTTCAAGCCTATGATATTAACCCAGTTGTGTTTGCACATGTGATTTATCAAGTTGGTCGTTCTACACTTATCCAACCGTGGATTTAAAGTTAAAAGTTTGTATACCTTTTCATCCTACATGATTAGTGTAAACCACACGAAACCGGCCATGGGGTGTTCATGATGAAAACATGCAAACAGGGGCATTTCATGTTTATCGTCTTTGTTTTGCAGAATTTTAGCTGTGTTGCAAAATTCAATGAGGTCTCCGGGGCGATTTTAGGTATCACAGGCTGTCCCAGTAACGTGACACGTAACTTTGCGTTTCACATTGTGTACTACCATCACACCGAGTAATGTGACATGACTTGGTAACTTCGAACCTACAAGTTTCACGAACCGGTGACTGCGAAAACATTTCATTCCATAGCGCTTTGTCATTTAGAGTTTTACATGCAGAGAACTTTTCCATACCATGGTTGCAGGGCAGTATGACCACAGTCTTTCTGTGTGGTTTTGAGTAAATGCAGCAGATGGAACAGTTATATTTTACAGAGACTGCCCGTGTGAGGTCTCAATTAACAATAAAAAATTCCTTTCGAAAGTTTATAGCGTTATTCAATGATTTAATGGGTTCGGTTTTGATATCCTTAGCAAATTGTTCAACTCATGCACGTTAGAAATTATAAACAATTACAGCCACTTAAAACGAATTCAGAACAGTTACTCCTTCTAGTATAGGATCACATGTGAGATTCCAACTGTCAGTTTTGTTTCCGTTTTTCATTAAAGTAGTGGTGAAGCAGATAGTTGCATTCTATCATCGAATAAACCATTTGGTTCCGTTCGTTTTAGAATGGCAATAAAGTCTTATTTGTCGGTTTTGTAGTTATGGCATCCGTTTGTTCGAAGCTCCTTAAAAATCATTAAACGTGAGCTTATTCGAGTATTAGGTATCTTTTCCAGAGCTCCGGTGCCATAGAATAGCAAGTGATTACATTTTATCCATTCTTTTGTTTCCCGATCGTTTTGCTTTATGTGCCTTTTCCAAGTGTGAATGGTACTGCAACACTTTGCCAAACGTTTTCAATTTTTCATCTAGTCTGTTCAGCATAAGACTTAGATCTCGGGCTTTCGATAAATGCTGGTGCAGCTTTGGCAATATGTCTTCGAGTTGTGAGATATACATCTGAAGGTTACTGGTGACAAACTTTTGCAATTCCGGATTTCCAAGGGCTCTGTAGTCCACGAGTTTTTCACCCGTATAACGAAGCTCATTGGGGATAATCGTTATCAATTGATGGAACTCATCCAACAGGCTACACAGATGAGTAAAAGCAGGCAACAAAGTGAATATTACGTGTTGATGATCTGCTTGCATTTTTGATGACTTGATTGTTGATGAATTTCTGGAAGAGGTACCGTTTAATCCAGTATCATTCTCTGGACTGGATTTCGGGTAGGTTTTGCAATCCCCATATTCGTCGAAACTTTGTGAATCTGTCAATCGGAATAATTTTGCTCCATTTAGTGGTTGACTCATTGCGGAATAGCAGCATCGTCTTCCAGCTTGTGGTTGAATATGCGCGGCATATCGATTCACCCCTATCAAACTGGCATTCGTGTTGAAATCTTTCCGTTTAGTCTGATGATTTTTTCTTTTTCGCTGTGCCGTAAGGGTTAAAGCGTGGTCCAATTTTATATCCGGATGACGATCTGAGAGAGTAGATGATACTGGATTCTCTAATTTCCTTATTCTCGGGCGACCTTGAGCATTGTGGCCAATGGAGCTGGCGTTTGTTGGTGTGTGTTTTATCCCATAATGTGTATTGCAGGAATTGTTATGGAACAAATGCTCGTATTGTGTTAGCGGGCAAATATCACCATGAGCTACCCGTTTGTAGCGTGAAGCTTTGTTACCCATTGTGCCTACATCCCATTGTTGAGGGAATCATGTGTGATATCGATCAAAATCACATGATACATTTGAAAACATACACGGAGCTATCTTGAAGGCAAAATATATACGTAATCTTGAGGACGCTTCAAGTTCCAAATGAATTGGGCAAAGTTCTCTTTTTTGACCATAAAATTTGGCTTAACACTACTACTTAAAACGAAGCTTGTTTACCTAAAATATGGAAAGAAACACCAGCGATTAATTCGAACCTCCCATATGAGAGTTCTTTTATTACCTGTATCGTTTCTTAAATAAATTGAACTAATGACTCCAATGAGTCTCGTTATAAAATTGGTGTGAAATTATCACAAAACTGGGGGAAAGAGTGAATTAAAGGATGAATATCAACAATGATATTAAACAGTAAATTGAGTATTAGTAATTCAAATCAATTTTAGTGATCTAAAAATCATATTGCTTTACAAAGAAATCACAGAAACATGAATAATGTAACAAGCAAAACCTGAGCATTTCAAGAATCAGGTAAAATCCAAAGGACGGAAATTGTTTACATTTACTCCTTTTGGAGTAAATCGTTGGGTAAATCCGTTGGGTTAGGATGTAAAGGCCAAAAAGGCATCAGGATTTCTCTTAAAATGTTTTGATTGGGGGATTTCACAACATAATCGGATAGATCCCATGTCGTCTAGAGTTGATTCGTGAGTGAGGGACAGTCAGAGTGCGTGTGAGCTCTTGTCTAATGCGAGATTAAATAAGCATTGAAAAGTGTCATTTGCGGTTTTCAAAATATTTCAAACCAAAATCAAATCCCCTCGAAGATGGTGAAGTGGATAATCGAATAAGTTTTTGGGTTGTGATCCCCTGGTTGTGTGGTTTCCGGATGAGTCAGACGACAAGTTTGGTGGCTCGATGGTATATTCTTTGCGCAGTTGCAACATCTTTTTAATCCTTGGAGACCACGCTTCATCATGGGTCCCACGTACGTATTGAATATTGGGGGATTGCCTGTATTGAAGATCCACCCAAAAATTCGCTTTAAAAGTGAAAATTTCTGTTATGTTTACCGGTAGACGAAGTTGAAGTGTCTCAACATCCTTAGACTGTTGCTTATCAATACACAGAGACTTTTGTTCCATGGCCCACGAAATGCTGTGCGAAACAAGAAAATATTGAAACTCACACAAAGTTTCCAAAATTAGCTATGTGACACTGAAAATTATCGAATAGGCAATTTTTAAGGACCAGCCATGGAGGTTGTCCAGATCCTTCTATAGGTTCGCGAATTTTCGGCTTATTTAACATCGCCCACACTTTTACATCGAACGTACTGTACGATCTTACGTTTGATGACAGCTGGTATGTCATTGTCATAAAGTGCGAAGAGGAGCGGTCCGAAAGTGGATCTCAGAGGCACTACACTTGTAACGGCTACCGACTTCGACAAAGCACCGTCCACTGATACTCGAAAAAGCCTATCAGTCAGGTAATTTTCTATCCTGGCTAGTAGTCTACCAGCGATACCGCAAATTTCCAGCTTCTGCAAGAGAATACTGTTATTTATGCGGTTACAGTCTTTCGAAATATCCATGTAGTATATGTGGATGTTATCCCTCAAATCTATTGCTCGATTCCAATCGTCAAGGGTAAGGGGAAGGTTAATAAAGCAGGATTACCTTTCGAGTACCTTGACACTTTTGGACAGCGATTCACAACATAACTCTGTCACAGATCCGCATAGAATGTGTTCAAAATGCTGAAGAATATTTAGTGTATCTTCATCAGAACCAGGAAAATGTATGAGATTCAAGGACAGTAGAGTTACATCACCTATTCTCTGGTAACAGTTATTGTGTCCAATGGGACAGGAGGCGTCAATTTTGGATCCAGATGTATGTAAACGCATTCCTTTTGACAAAATACTGTAAAATAATTGTTCACGAGAACATCCGCATTGGTGGTCGTTCCAGAGTGTGTGTAGTACGGTAACTAATGGTAATTCAAGGTGTTTAATGGTTTATAAAGCATTAACTGTAACAATAACCATAGGATGCTGATGATTAAAATGGATGTGTAAAAACAAGCGAAGCAATTAGATTAAACAGTTTATAAGTAGTCGGGAAACGAATTATCAAATAAAACTCGTCTAATATGTTGTGGTGCTGTGTTGTGGCTGTTTGCCGTCAACAGGTGGAGACAACAAGTTTGGGTTCAGTGAGCCTTGAAACAGTGGTAGAGTGGTAAACAAAGTTATACTTGCATGGCGCTGTTAAATATGCTCCGTACGACGAACCACGATGTTCAAATGAAGAATCACAGAGTGATTTTCGGTTAAGCGCTCAAGACGCTCAACATGACAAATTTATTGTGGTGCTCACATCACTCAGCGCTTATTCGTCTAATTAAGTTTCAAAACTCAGGCAAGTTAGTTGAGTTAGTAACGGTAGAAGGTAAACTGCTCCAATTAAAAACAGACAACGACAATATAAAATACCTTCTACTATTTAGGCGGGAATGGAGTACCACCAGCGCATAATCATGGGCCCAATATTTCCGCATATCCTTTCCATTGGATACCCCTGTAATGGATGGTTTGGGGTATGAAACATTTTGTAATGTAGGAGAATGTCTCCTCTGATTCATTGATACGGAAATTTGAACAGATTCAGGATAACTATCCAATATTTGTAGGGCTTGATTCATATGTTGAGGACTAGATTTGATAGATTCGTGGCATAAGTTTTACAGCATTCTTTAGCTACGGAGACAATGACGATACAGCGTATTCCATGACTGGTCTCAGGTATGTTTTCATGATCCATGGAAGGTACTTGGGTGAAAATTTCCCAAATACCAGTTTGAGTAGATTGAGAACAGTTGTTACTTTTGTAAGGAGAATATTAGTGTGAAGTGAGTTTATAAGCTGGAGTATATCCAGACTTCTTTTACTTCAATACACTTTTCTATGACGCATGAACCTATTTTGTATGTGAAATCTACTTGCATCTCCACATTAATGAGCATGTATTAGCTGAATTTAAAAAGAAGTTTGTTCTGTAACGACAAAATTTAAAGCATATCAAGATCTTTTTGTAATAGCAAACCGTATTCTAGGTTCCGGATTTAAATAACTATATGTTACAGAGAACAATTTCCGGTATTTCGTTGACGTAAACCAGAAAGATGATCGGGCCAAGCAGTGAACTCTGGGGAACTCCTCTAGTTGGTGCGATTGGTTTTGATAATAAACGATTCACGCGTACTTGAGTAGTGCGGTTTGTAAGGCAGTCTTATGGCCAATTCACAATGTTCGGTGATATCTAATCGAATGAAAAAGTACGCCTAGTCGAAAAGAAATTGTTTGTATCGTAACGAAAACGGAGTCATACAAAATAACACAGTCAGAACTGCATAACGAAATGATAACTTGTTGACCTATTCAGGAATAAACTGGCGTATAATTGCCTAATGACACAGGGACTACAGTGGGTTTTTGAATGTCATTCGTTATCACTAGCAGGTACTTTAGCACATTTGTGCACGTGCAGTGCAGGATTGCCATATATATGCATATGTAGATATGACAAAGATTTAGAAACTCTGAGATTACCTCACGTGCTTACAAAACGTCGTGGTTAAATAGGACAGATAAGTTGCTTTAAGGAATCGGCAATTGCAGAGCATCAATATTGCTTTGAACACAACGCCCTCTCAAGACTCTACTATCATTAGTACGACAGCGTTTAACATGCATTAATTTCCCATAATGTTTCAGCATTAATTAAGCTGGTGGTGATAGGTTTACAAGCACTTGTAGAAAAGCGTTATTTTATCAAAGGTAAGCAGTCTAGTTAAGTTTCATTTCTAGTTAGAACGTTTATGATATTTGCTAGAGAGATTTCATTCAAATGAGAGGTATCTATTCTACCACATCGATTCCTAATCTTTTTACATCACGTCACACTATTATGTTCTTTAAATTTTTACGGCACACCTATCACGCCAGTAGTCATTCCGCGGTACGGAGGTTGGAAATCTTTGCTTAATATCTATTGCTATTGTGGTTATATGTAAATAGCAATTTAGCTTTACGGAACCGCCGTTTTTCACATTAATTGCCTCACCGACCCATTCCCGATTTCTTGCTGTACATTTGCCATGAATTTGAACTTAGTAAATACATCAACGGTTGGTGTACGTGAAGGAAAAGTGTGTAGCCTCTGAATATATTCAATGTTGAAGCTCAACAACCCAAAATGTTCCGTATTCGAACAAACATTTGTCAGCGTTCCATACCTAAAAAAGAAAATTATACGATAGCGTTATTCATTTAAACAGTTTATTTATTTTCATCTGTGGAAAAAATCGCGACACCTACACTGCATGTCTTTCGTTTATCGATAAAATGTAGATAGATTTTTTTCGATTTGTTTCTAATAGCGTTTAAAAAAAATTCTTTTCAGGAATTCTGCGATGTATTTCGCAGAGAAAATAAGCATTATTAAACAAACTCAGCCAACCGACCAGGGCGTTGTGAAAACTCCTTCTAGACGATCAGCTTCCTAGCATACCAAATGTTTGGAATTCCCGCCTGCTTGTCTCTTACAAACGTACGTCCGGTTATGGAATGTTCAATCCAAGCCTGGGCACCATGGATGAGGGAGGATATCAAACTACTTGACAGGATTTATCATCGTGCGACAAAGTTCGTCTCCCGTTAAAGAAATCTGCCTTTCAAACGCGGATATGGAGTGACCTCCTGTTAGCACTCCAAATCTTGCATACTGAAAATCATTCCTAAAACACTTGCTAAAGCCCAATGGTCTTACTCGTACACGAAAACATTCAAAGGGTTTAAGCATTACGCATTCTTGATTGGATATTTGTCATAATGTTTTCTCGGTCATAAATTGTTTCACTTTGAACATCCTAACTAAATAAATATTACGCTAGGTTTTAGCTACTAACTCGATGAGTATTTGATGAACCATGCCGTATGTGTTTGTCCCTATCGATTTTTGGAAGATTTTACTTGATATACATCGTCATTCTATGGTTATTGTCAGGCTTAATTCTTTTTCTAACATTAAATTTTGTGAGATCTGTGTTCTGAAATGCTGTATGCAACACCAGAATTATGAGAAACCTGCCGTTTGCTTAGGAACAAATTTACTAAGCTTGTCCAGGAGGATAAAGAATAGTATCAAATCAACCTTATAGATAAAATTAAATGAAACCCAAAGCTCCTATTCCATATCATGAACAGTAAGGCTAGGATAAAGCAAGGCGTTTCCGCTTTACTTACAACGAACGGAACTGCCTTCACCTCTCTCGAAGCAGCCAAGGAACTCGCTCAATTATAATCTAGAGTGTTCTACCCAAACGAGCGCTTATTTTATGGCATACCTGCATTGAGATCACAAAATAACACAATACAGGACGTCGCTGTGTACCCTGAGTTTCCTGGTGAAGCTAGTCTGGTTTAATACAAAAATCACAAGGTGCTAATGAAATAACACCTTTCCTTCTAAAACAATGTGCCCACGCTCTATTCTCGCCACTCGCTGACCTTTTGACAACCTGTCAGTGAGTTGTAGCAAGGTTCCTATTGACTAGAAAAGTGTATTAATCACTCCGATCTACAAAGGTGGGACACGATCCGATATGTCTTACTACAGACCAGTCACATTTTTTCCAGTGGTCTCTAAACTTCTCGAACGATTTGTAGCTATAAACTTATCATACATTTGGAACAAAATAAGCTTCTTCCCACACAGCACAGATTTAGGACAAGACACTCCTGACTCACCAATCTACTCATAACTCTTGTTAAGTCGACTCGAGCCTCATATAATGGATACCCTATCCATGATTGCTATTTGGATATGTCTAAAGCCTTTGAGCGTGCTAACCATAGCATACTGCTACAGACATTGGAGCAGTTTGGGGTGGGTGGCAGATTATTGACCTGGATACAGGATTACTTTACTGGTGTAGTCATCAGTGTTAGAGTTGGTGGGGCATTATCCAGCTCGGTAGAAGTTACTAGTGGCGTACCTGAAGGCTCAGTCTTAAAGCCAATACTATTTCTGGTGTACGCAAACAATATACCTGAAATAGTACGCAGTGAAGTCACTTTATTTGTGGATGACCTCAAAGTTTGAACTAGCGTGCACACCATAGAAGATTTCCAACATCTACAAAAAGATCTCGATACACTTCAAAACGTGTGTTCCGGAAACAAAAATCTGGGTGGATGGATTAGAAGTCATTTGAAGTCTTCACGGTAGTGTTCTGTGGTATAGAAAATCCTTTTAAACCTTAGTACTGCACAGAATGATCTTCGTTAGTTTCACAAAGCAGGCACTCCCACGGATAATTGACACCTATATCTTGCCGACAATGGTGTACGCAGTTCAAACATGGTCCCTATGGTTACAAAAAGACATGGCTTTGCTGGAACAAGTATATCACCGCGCTACAAAACTGGTGACCAGACTATACAACATGCCATACTAGCAGAGGATTGCATCTCTGAACCTATTTGACTTTTCGTACCGCCGTGTCAGGGGTGATTTTATCCTGCTGTAAGACATTCTGTATACAGTGAACCACCCACTTGAACACCTGTTTCATCGACAAGAAGCACGTGATAGCAGATCTCATGGCTACAAGTTAACCACTCTAGATCCAATTGTCGAAGGTTCTTCTTTGATGTCCGAGTTTGCTTTATAGGTCACTCTTAGCCCCCATGTATCATTTGCGCATCAAGCCTGAACATGCTCAAGGCTAAACATGACAGGTATACGCTGACCAAATTCAACCTCGCACCTCAATACATAAGCAGAATTTCCATATCGGTAAAACATCTTTGTTGTTTTTATGCATTCCCAATATTTTTAATCTATGGTAACTGTAAATTATTTGCTTTTTAGACTTCGAATTACTTTGACATTGAATTACTGCTGGTACAATTTCAAGATAACTTATTTGAACGCTGCACACAAATATGTACACCTTTGATCAGTTTGATGACATTTAGAATTACACGAAAATTTCCATGATATTTCACAGTGCGCAGGCGCTAACAATTCTGTGTTGAAGAAACGATTGATATTGCATTCAATGAAATTTCTGAATCCGGAGTATGTGTTGGATAAACATAGTTACCAAACACATAATATAACAAAATATAACAAAGTTCGGGGATTGTGAGTA
>JACCGJ010025369.1:45616-68831 GCA_013407085.1 Atriophallophorus winterbourni | reverse complement strand
AAACCCAAGACAAAGAAGAATGTTCTGTGAGAAACAATTCTCCAATAAGCGTCAATGAAGCCGACTCATCCTCCAGGAGGAGATAGTTGGACAAAAGTAACAAAAGTAAAAGTAACGCTTACCGGATTTAAACACGTGAAGCAGAGGTCACAACCATTCAGTGTCGCCGTCGCTTAATTACTTCTCACGGTCACAGCTGGATCGATATTTCACGTGGTCCGGGCAGTGGATCTCGTGAAACGTTCGCACATGTTTGTGGGTTGCATATGGGTTGCCGGCTGACCGATAATGGGTGTTTTGTCCATTTAGAGATTTGACTGTGTTCGTTGGGGAGATTTCGGCATCGAACAAGTAATCCGTGATAACTCGTGAACCACAGATAATAGAACAAGTAATAAGGTATCGAATTTAATTGTCTTATTGTTGTTTCTGGCTGAACTGGCTTGTTTAATTTTTGGTCTATCAGTTGGTCCGTCTCCACCAAGTTCTTTTTCAATAAAAGCTGGTTTTAATCTATCGATGGATATCGTTTCCATTCTACCTTTGATGTCGACGACGAAATGCTTTGGCCGACGTTTGAGGACTTCGATAGGACCGCCGTGTAGAAAAGTCGAGATCAGCGCGACAAATGTGTATTTACTACACGTCAACAAAAATATGAATCATTCATGGGAATTAGAATACATAGATAGAAACATTGACAGCTACTGCATTCTGATTGGACAATGAGTATTCATGCTGACAGCCACTCCACATTCTTCCGTTTTTCAAATGAACTTACTTACTGTGGGGTTCCGCAAATTTATTTCGTTTGGAGATTCTGGATCTCTTTCATGTTTGATCGGCTGATCCGCATCTTGGATGCGACAATTGAAATTATATCGTTCAAATGTATCGTTCACTTCACCGAGGCAATATTCTTCGAGCTTCGCGATGATTATTTCCCAGGCATCTGCGTCTTCGTTCTCATCAAAGGTGAAATACTGTATGAAGTTCTTCGCCTGTTCACTAAGCGCATTCCTCAGCGTCACCATGTGATACGCATTATCAGTAATCATCAGATTCGCCAACGTCCGAAGGTCGCTAGACTGTTGCTTCCACAGTTTCCATCTCTTGTTCACTTGACCGAGGCAATGTTCTTCGAGCTTCGCGAAGATTGTTTCCCAGTTGTCTGCGTCTTCGTTCTCATCAAAAGTGAAACACTTTATGAAATTCGTCGCCTGTTCACCAAGCGCATTCCTCAGCGTCGCCATTTGATACGCTTTATCGGTATTCGTCAGATTCACCAACGTCCGAAAGTCGCTAGACTGTTGCTTCAACAGTTTCCATCTCTCTGCCAATCCTTCATCACCTACCGGTGTTCGAACATTAAAGCTGCTAATACGGGTGTTTTCGGTTCTATCCGACGGTTTCTCGTCGATCACCCTCGTCACCATGTAGAAAAGTCAAGATCAGCGCGACAAATGTGTATTCACTACACGTCAACAAAAATATGAATCATTCATGGGAATTAGAATACATAGATAGATACACTGACAGCTACTGCATTCTGATTGGACAATGAGTATTCACGTTGACAGCCACTCCAGACGCCATATGCATGATCCAGTGGTTTACGTGCTGAGTCTTCCCTGACCCACACATGGGAGCAGGTAGATAACTCGACCGGAATGTACGTTGTGCTGTTATGTTGCGCGTTGGTTTAAGTTGTATAGACTGCATAGCTGCATGAACACGCTGTACAAAATCTATGAGATCGATGTATTGATTACCCTGCGATACATGTATGAATTCCGCTGGGAGATTCAGAGTGGTATCGTGAACTAACTCTGCTGATTATCATCCCGATTCCGATTCGAACGAGGTCCACAGGCTCAGTAGAACCAGCGGTAGGGGTTCAGTTCAGTTGCTTGGGTCTGGTTGAGCCATCAGAGATGCCTTTAACTGTATGTGCATATGTTCAATCATCCCGTTTGCAGCGGGGTGATAAGCAGTCGTCCTTATTCGCTTTGTTCCTAGCATCCCTATGAGGTCCGGGAATAGCTTCTATTCGAATTGCGAAGGCGGTCTGTCGTCACAATTTCTGGTGTGTCGTAATTATCAATCCAGTGTCCGAAAAACATTTTCGCTATCGTTTCTGAATTGATGCCCTGGATGGTTACAGATATCGACTAAATCGTCTGTCGATCTGCATACACCAGGAGGCATCGCTGGCCTTTTGAGTTTGGCAGAGGTCTGACGACGGTCTGTCGATATGAACATGACTGAAACGCGTGCACTTGTCGTCGTATGTTCAAATTGGGCTCCGTATGTGGCGTTGGACTTTGGATTTTTGACAAGAGACCCAGGATCTGGCCATCTCCGGCACTCCCTTTTTCATTCCTGCCCATACGAATCTCTCTGCTATTAGAAGTTGCGTATCCCAAAAGCTGCGCATTCTGGATTTGTTTGCCTAACGGTACGTCCTATCGAGTGGAGATGTTTAAGTCAACCATGGTGTCCCATCTTGCGCGGCATAGTCAAGGCTGTGTGTTTGAATGTGCAGAGTACCTTCAGCAAACATTAAATTGAGAATCGTATTAAATTCGCCAGAGTTAGCCGAGTATGTAGCATGCTCGGTTAAAGGCGCAAGCATACTATTTTTATGATTTTTACATATCCAGATAATTTGATATTTCTCTAATGTACCTCATTCAACCCTTTTATTGCCCGGAAGTATTAAAAATGGATGAGTTTTCTAACCTATAACATAATACGCTTTTCATATTCACCCATCACAAGGAACCGCTTACATGTTTTGATTACGTAATCAAACATTGTTTCTCAATTTCGGTGAGTTACATTTAAAAAGAATTGAACGAAGTTGTTTGTTCAGTAGATCATCAAAATGTGTCGCCTCGCTATCACTCTCTCTGATTGATAAACCATTTTTCGATGTTTTCCAGCCTCGACCGTTTAAAAGCTTGACAGCGGAAAGCGTTTTTAATGATGTGATTATTTTTATCAATGCTCAAGCTGACAGAACATTTTGCGCTGATAACGTTTTGTAAATTTCAGGAATTTGATATATCAAACTTTCGTTTACTCATGAGTAACAAGTTATCGGCATAATTGTTTAAATTATCCTGGACACGGTGCCACGATATAAGCTAAACGTGGACGATCAATGATATGAAACGAAGATGTTTCAAGAGACTTTATGCAGTGGCTTTGCTAGAAATTTATGTTACAGACGGAAATTTTGAACTATGTGCATAGTTTCAAAAGGCATTTTCTAATTTCATTTATTCTACCAACTGTAAACCTTCCTAGACAATTTGGCCAAGACTCCTAATCCGCACTCTCACAAACATTTCCTCAATTAGTGTATATAATTTTCATTAGCATGGTTTTGATGACAGTTGTGAGATTATCTCACATTACAGCATGTGCGACACTTCATGTGTTGGACTCTCCTTACCTGGCTGCGTTTAAGACGAACTTAAAATGATGCCCCTTCAAAATAACATCATTCATGCGCCTTACATTTGTTATTCTCTATTACTTCTATACTATTATCATTTCCAGATTTTTATTCATACCGTACTCCTGTGATGTTGTAAAGTATTAAATTTTAAAACTAAATCCTTGTATTCTTAAATGCTTGAATGCTTGGAACATTTTGCCCGAAGCAATCAAACTGTCGGAATCTGTTGAGGTTTTCGCTCTTAAACTCGATGAGTATATGGCGAAATATGCGGTGTGACAGTCCCTATTGATTTTTGAGATATTTTGTTAATTTACTTCATATACCTGTCATCCTATGGTCATCATTGAGCGTACTGCTGTTCCCACTACAAAAACTACGGAGTTCTTAGTTTCTAGGCATTCGCCGTATCTGTACTTAAACAAAGCTCGTGTAAAATATTTGCTTTAAAATAGTGAGCCCAATTTCCCAAATAGTAGATTGGGATACTTGTCGATTAAATGTGAATACGATTGAAAACATCAATAAGAATTAGTAAATTCACGTGAGTAATGGTAATGTACCATTAACTAAACTCAAATGCCGGTAAAATAATTATTGCGTGTTTAGTTCTTCTCATACAAACATTTGCTGTTTAATTACTAATACGAATGATTTTTAAAAACACCTACTCACACAGGATTTTATTCATTACTCTTGTTCCATTGTAAGAACAGAACCAGCTTAATATCTATGTGAGAGGCAAAGAGTTACACAAAGCAATCACGCTTATTTCCGCACGTATCGCATGATACTAACCTTTTGCTTTGGAATGTCATTCACCATCTTGCCGCACAATAAAATTCAACAACAACAACGAGAACAATGGTTTTTGCTATCACAACATAGTTGCGTGCAGATTTGCACCTCGCTATTCAGCAAACCAGAGTTTCTCACACATTCACTTTAAAAATTCACATCCATCTCCGTTAACGCTCTTCAGTGCGTTCAGCACCAGAAAGTTTTTAGCGCCGCCGGTGAAAAATTTCAATAAAACTTTGAGAAATCCTTTGGAACTCACAACTGATTGTGTAGTCTCAGAGGCTGAAACACAGTCGTCCTGCATAATCACGCTACATCATACATCTCGCATTAATCCATTAATCCATCCATTTTTCATCTGCAGTTTCACAAATAGCAATTTAGGTTCCAATACATTACTGCGACTATAGGCTGAGATAACAATAAGTTTTGCTTTCCAAGGTCGTATATCAAAAACATACACTTCACAAGAGCATGATCACAACCATTGGAGGTATCCGAAAAAGTCAGGAGTTCTCGCCGGCGATCAATAATGGTATTATGATCAATATTTACGCCACAATGCACATTGATATCTTTTATGGTCAAAGGATTTAGTGATAAGAAATAATCGCAATTTTCTAAAGACGCGTATAAACCCTCCGATATATCTGTGATTTAAATTTCAAAGGCAGCCATGCTACTTAATTTTGCTTTCGTAATTCCTGAACACTAACCCTGGCCATACCTGTGTCCCTAACACTTACCCTTGTATGCAACCCTTTATCCTACCGGTAATATAAAAACAACACTGACTCTCTAACTCACTATGAGATTCAAGTGCCGAGGTCAATGTTTCAGTTGATAGTCTCAACTTGTCAAGACGATCCTCATTGGAATCTTTTGACCTGATTCATTGCTCGTCTCTAAGGTTTTTATAGATTAGCATAGACTTCTTTTGATATGACAGAACATATTCAAGTAGACGATTAATATGCTAGCCATAGATGATATTTAACATATTGGGATTGAACACTGAAAAAGATAGCCAAATTCACATAACATTTGATTAGCGGCAACTGCGTTTCCAAATTATTTCGTCCTGCCCTTCAATGTGTCGTACAGATGTTGTTGTACGTAACCATGCGTAGGTAAAGGCCTTCTATTTTCGTCCTAAAGAGCAGAATAAAGTAAACACCCTTGTGTGACTCCTCGGCGAATTTCAAAGGCTTTTATACTGAAACCATCAAAATGATATTTTTGAAAGAAATAACGAGTTTGAGCAGTTTTGAAGGGTAGCCTATCAGATCAGGCATTTTGTATAGACCCTTCCCCGCTGACGTAGTCAGATGCCTTCGTTAAGTCTCAGGGAGAAGATCATGTGATTGATTCATCTTCCCTGGCGGAAAACACATTGAGATTCCGTGTAAATTCTATCAGCTAAAAAATGTAGCCGAATCTGTAATACTTTAGCGAAAAATTTGCCTACAACAATCAAAATAGAGATTTCGCTGTAATTGCTGCAGTCGCCTCTATCTCCCTTATCTTAAATAGCGTGATGATATTTGTGTCTCGCATCTCTTGTGGGACACACTCCTCCTGCCAGCACTGAAGAAGCAAATGGTGAAGAGGATGTAATTATCCCGATCTACAGCATTTGATGAGCTCGGGTGGTATTCCGTCGTCAACAGGGTCTAACCAGATTTAAGATTCAAGATTCAAATTTTAGGGTTGAAAAAGCAATTAGGTTTACGATAACCATAGAGCGGAACTATAGTTACAAATGTATATATATATATATTTATAACTAAAATAAAAATCAATGGGTCCATGATAGTTTATTAATAGTTGGGGGCAAAATTCGGATTAAGTCTTATATAATTGTCAAGTTTTGATTTGAATGTAGACAAACTTTTTGAGATTACCAAATCGGAAGGTACGGAATTCCAAACAAAGCATTCACGCACCGAACAAAAAGATTGTGGAATGGAATAATAACTCCATGGGGTAGAAAACGGTAATGTGTATTTTGTATGTACAAATTTCTGCAGCTCCAGTCTGAGTCGCCAGACGAATGGCATATTTTCTAGTCCAATGTCAAGCTTAGTTGCTATCCGGTATATGCGATCCGGCAGTAAGATGTCCTTCTGAAGACATAGTGTTCATGCGTGTGCAACATAGTCTAGAACCGGGTATATATATATATGTGTTCATCATTAGAGGAAAACTGCCTGGGGAAAAACGTCGAAATATCCGCCGTAATATGCCGAGCAGCCGTGACGCGCTTTTGTAAACGGCTTCACATTGTAGACCATTTTTCAAAATACCGCAAATCTAGACACCCAGGTCATTTTCTTTTTCAGTGTCCCACAGGTTTATGTCGCCGAGGTTATATTGATTGGAGAATCCAAGGTCAGGACCGAACTGAATGATCTTCGACTTTTGCATATTTAATGACAGTTTATTTTCGGATGACCAGTTGTACAAAGCATCCAAATCGTTTTGAAGCAATCACCATTGCTGATTCGCCTCCACAGTTTTATATCTTCAGCAAACAATACCATCTTACTGTCATTTGGTATTGGTTTATCGTTCATATAGACCAGGAATAGTCCAAGCACTGAGCCTTGTGTAATACCGCTAGTGACATCTATTTTCTTTGATAATAGGCCGTCCACACGAACTCGGATGTGTCTGGTTCTGAGGCAATCACTTAACAATACCTTGTTTTTTAGTTTGTTTAGGAGTAAATTATGATCTACTCTGTAGAAAGCATTAGAAATGTCCAAGTAGCACGTTTGAATACAGACCCCCGTATCTACAACCCTCGCACAATCGTCTAAGCTTATCAGCAAATTTGTTAGACAAAAACGATTTCCCTTTTCGTTAAGCGCTCGATTGCCATATCGAGCTCATAAAGAGTAGCGGTAGTATCCAGATTTCCAATGGTTGGCAAACGCTCAACATTTTCAAGTACATGCAAGAAACCCCTACTGACCCTACACAAAGAGAGGAGAACTGCTCTACTAATCTTTCCATCTGCTGAGTTTTGTCGGCAATCTGGTTAATAGAAACAGACGTAATGGGTGCCGTTTCAAGTTTGTTTGGACCAATGTCTTTCTTAGTCCCATCATTTATACCGTGAAGATTTCCAGTATCTGCAGCGTTTGGTATACTAAGGCTAATTTCATTACAAAAGTCATTTGTACATCATCTTGCAGTTTGTTGGGCCTTATTTCTAATTGCTGTTTGAAGTCGTAAGTTTTCATCTGTTGACATAACATTGAACCTCAAAAATGCTTACCGTTCCTCATTCAGCACATTACTCATCTCTTAAGTTTTTGCTTCGCACCAGTCGCTCGTTCGAGCTTCCTTCTGACCGTGCGTGGAAAGTGCAACTTGCCATATGCAGCTTTACATCGACTTTAAGATTTCTGAAGCCGATTCTTTCGGTGTTGTCTTGTTGAACTCGGGTTTGAAGGCGTTGCAGATCACACAGATAGCTTAGGTTTACGCGGGCGAGAGAGGTCTTTCCTTTTCTTAGCAGACAATTTGTTGCCGTGAAATCTCGTATGGGAAAGCTTCCGTTTCGCACAAACCGCGAATAGTTATTGCCGCAGTCTGCGCTTCAATGTGATCTGGTGAGGAGTACGCTCACTATATTAGAGCGCCTAACAAGAATCTTATAAATCTTGAGCAAATGTTTAGAGCGAGGATGTTTCCAAGCAACTGTTAGTCCTGTTTGAATAAACGTGTTACTAATGAAAAGTCTGAACACTGTCTGGATTATGTGGCTTCTATTCGAATTGCGCAAAGCGGTCTGGCGTCACAATTTCGGGTGTTCCGTAATTCTCAATCCAGTGTGCGACAAATGTTCTCGCTATCGTTTATGAATTGATGTCCTGGATGGGTACAGCTATCGACTAAATCGTCTATCGATCTACATACGTCAGGAGGCATCGCTGGCCTTTTGAGTTTGGCAGCGGTCTGACGATGTCGATATGAACATGGCTGAAACGCATGCAGTTGTCGTCGTATGTTCCAATTGGGCTCCGTATGTGGCGTTGGACTTTGGATTTTTGACAAGAGAGCCAGGCTCTGGCCATCTCCCACACTTATTTATTCCTGGCCATAAAAAGCGCTCTGCGATTAGACGTTGCGTGATATTATCGTCAGTATTCTAAAAGCTGCGAATTCTGTAAATTTTCATTCTATAGGATTCTATAAGATTTCACACCCTGTCTTATCACTTTCACGTTATCAAGATCTACGCTGTGTCCAGTGTCTAGCACGTGTTCATCTAGGGTAGAATCAATGATTGGTATTCACCGGGATTGCGTTGTCGCTTTGCCACTCGTTTCCTGTGTACGTTTCGCTAGTGCAGAGTTCTCTAGACGTTTGCCCAATGTAAACACTCGCACAACCCTTGCAGTTGATTTTGTAGATGCAGTTCGTCGCACAACCTAAAGGAGTCTTATTTTTGAGATGCATTAATATGGAGTTATACCTGCCTTATATGTCACTCTGATACCTGCGCTATTCAAGATTCTACTTATGCCTTCAGAGGCGCTTTTGACATAAGGTAGAGATAGCGTAGCTCGCCAAACTTTTTCCGTCTTCGGTTGCGGATGTTTAACTCGGTTTAATTGGCGCGTAATTAAGCTCTTGGGGTAGCCATGATTTGCAAGTCGGCGACGGACTTTTTCATGATCTCGTCTCTTATCTGAATCATCGGTCAAACTTGTAGAATAGCGATTTTGCTATGAACTGAAATACCCTTTTGGGGTGCGCAGATGTGAATCTCAAAATGGCATCCGTGTCGATAGGCTTACGTTACACCGTTGTTCATATCTTGCCGTTGTCTATTTGCGCGAGACAGTCCAAGAACGGAAGTGTCCCTTCTATAGACTCGGTTTCGGTTGTGACCTGGATTTTTGGATTCAAACTATTGAGATAACTATGAAATGCTTCTAGTCTGTTTCGCTTTATGATGACGAATGTATCGTCTACATAGCTCCAACATATCTTCGGTTTTAACGCTTCGTTTCAAGAAGCTACCTCCTCGAAGTGCTCCATGTACATATTCGTTAACACTGGAGAAATGAGTGAGTCCATCGCTAAACCTTTGTTTTGCTTTTATAGCTGTCCATTAAATAGGAAGTGGTTCATATTTAGACAAATTTCTACACCGTCGATGATTTGTTGTACACTCAAGTTGGTACGATCCTTCAAGGTCATATCGGAGTTGAGTGATTTCCTCATCAATTCTAAAGCGCTTGTAGTGTCAACATTCGTGAACAAGGAGCTTACGTCAAAAGTAACCATAATCTCATCCTCCCCAATTTTTACGGTACTTAAGCGACGAACAAAATCAATCGAGTTCCTAATAAAAGAATTCGTGTTACCAACCAATAATTCCAAAGGCTGAGCAAAGTGCTTAGATAATTCGTGTGTCGGGGATCAAATCAACCAAACTCCATGCAGTCGAGGCTAATCGGGACCTCTTCCTTTCCAAAAGAATGTGTAATCACTTTCTGTTAGCTTACCAGTGTCTGGTAAGCGCGTCTGTTTTAGGGCAGCCACGTCGACATTCAGCCTCTTTAGCTCGTTGTTAATCACGGCGGACTTTCTAACGCCTCTGATATTCGAGACGTCGTCATGAAATCCTGGAAGCATGGACCGGACGTTCCAGGTTCCAAGTTTCAGAACTGACATTTGTTGTTTGGTATTTCGATTCGCTGGTGCGGAAAAATACAGTCTGCTTGTCGGTTGATTCCTAATCCCCATGCACCCAATGAGGATAGCAGACCGTGGCGAGACGGCACCTTATTGACTGGGGGCTGCCCAGCTTGAGGCGGGCGGTAGCCGTCCAGTGAGACCTGGAAGTCTCTCCCACCGTCGAAAGCAGCCCCAGGCGCATAGCTCTACGCCAGTCGAGCCATAGCTTTTAACCGGTATCTGCTGCTTCCCGTGTTATTTTCCGTAGAAGCGGAATGGAGTGTCCTCTCCATTTGTGCGTTGTGATGTACGCCAGGGCAGTTCAATATGGAGAACTAGCTGTTGCCCATGCAGCAAGTGCTCCCTCTCCACGGCACCACTGGAACCAAAGGAACAGCTAGGCTGATACGTTTGGACAACGATGCCGTCGCAGGAGCTGGCAGGACGAAGTTGAATAAACTTCGGACTGCCTAACGGGACTCCGGCTCCGGATTTTTCCTCGAGGTTGACTCCTGAAGCCTTTTCCATGAATGGATGTAGCCACAAGGCAGTGGAGGTTTGAGATAAGGGTTTTCCTTCCCCTAGACAGATATGACAAAAATAAAAAGTAAAAAGAAAGAAATGGTAGTGAGACTCCAGAGTGTTTCTGCATGCAGCTCACTACCGGTGGACAATCAATTTAGCACGATGTTAGCCGCACAGCACAGAGATGCTGCACGATTGCACATCCGTGCAAATGCAGGAAATTAAGTCGCGATTAAAAGTGAATTCAAAAGAGTAAAAATTAGTGGATATGTAGTCTTTCTTCCCAGGATTCGAGAGACGTCATGTTTCTGGAAGTCTGGTACTCAATGAGCGACTTAACCGCCAATAGACTGGTAAGTTGTTGTTTAATCTTAATCAAGTCCTGTAGAGGTAGAGGAATATCTAAATACAAATAGAGTGTATCCTAACATGTTGTTGAACGTTCTTTTGCACACTTATCGTTAGAGACATGCTTTGCCTGGTTGCAACAAAGAACTGGTATTACAACAAATGCCTATATACCGAGAATAACCAATATCAACATGCTGGGAGACCGTGACTGTGATTTTGCGTTTACACTATTACAGGATTATTTCACTGTTAGAGTGAGAAAGGTTGGAGTGGAGGGAGCGGTATCCAGTTCAGTATAAGTGTGCCTGAAGGCTTTTTCTTTAGTCCGATGCTTTTCCCTTATATATATATATATATATATATATATATATATATATATATATACGAATATCCTATGGTGGGTTAAGGCTACAAGATTTTTTTATACCTTAAATTCTAGAATCTTTATTCAGTTTACTAAACTGAGTTTAAATCATTATTTTCAATATGTGATTACCGTATTATTGATCGCATTCCTAGTGCCTTTTCAGAAAGTGTTCTTTCAGATCAGGTTAAAACGCTATTGATTTCTTGTAGTATTTTCATCTCTACACAATGACCTGAAACCACATGGAATTTGCGGAGGTGTATTGTGATTCTTGGTATATATGTTGCTTACCATTCAACATAAAAAAACATATTTCGCAAAATGATCGTTCTTTCCGCTTTCCTGCTGACCCTGCTTATCGTGACGGACGCACAAGTGACAGAAACTCTGAGTGAGGATACATTTTTTTGCGTACATTGATTTGTTAGAACTCAGTTACAATTTCACGTTTGATATCAATAATACTTTGATCTCTATACTTTTATTACTAATAAAGTTGAGATTTAATTTAGTGTTTTTTGAGACTTGAACATAACGCAAACGGTAATTTTTCTTCAATTTCTCATGGCTTTATGATTCATTGCGCATTCGGTTCCAGATTGAGCAAACCCTACCTGATGAGTGCAAACAGCACGTAAACTTAGTGGGGAGTACATGATGTAAATGCATACAAATGTTCATTTTTGTTCATGATCATGGAATTAAACCCTAACTACATGTGTTTTGTGAATGTGATTGCGACAGCTGGTTGTAAATACCTTCTCCAATAGTGGTATACAAGTAAAACCCGTTTATTTAAATTAATTTCATTTATATCATAACAAAATAATATATGTTGAATACTTGAAATCTACTTGTAGGAAATGACGTTATCGTCTTTTTAAACAAACCTTATATGTACAGTAATTAGACGACTGAAAAAATTGAGTTCAAATTATCCTATTCCGGATTACAAAGGTATGAGATTTTTTGATAATTATCGGAATCTATAAAAACGCAAAACTCTGTTTAGAAGCAATTAATTTAAACACAATAAACTCTCTGTTTAACGATAGTAGAATCGAAATGTTGCTAGTTTCCATAGAGTTCATTAAAATCTTTAGTTGATCCTTGAGTAAATGATTGAGGTTTTCGATTGAGAAATCTGTTTTTAAATTAATTGCTTCTAAACAGAGTTTTGCGTTTTTATAGATTCCGATAATTATCACAAAAATCTCATACTTTTGTAATCCGGCATAGGATAATTTGAACTAAATGTTATCAGTCATCTGATCACTGTACACATAAGGTTTGTTGTAGAAGACGATAACATCATTTCCTGCAAGTAAATTACAAGCATTCGACGTATATCATTTCGTTATGATGAAAATAAAATTAATTTAAAGAAACATGTTGCACGTCTATACCACCAAACAATCACTACCACCATACAATCAAAAACCGCATGCGCAATCAATTAAAAGACTTAGAAATTAATGAAAAATTACCGTTTGCTTTACGCTCAAGTCTCAAAAAAAACACAGAATAAAATCTCGAATTTAGTGGTAATAAAAGTATAGAGATCAAAGTAATATTGATATCAAACGTAAAATTGTAACTGACTCCGAGCAAATCAATGTACGCAAAAAATGTATCCTCAGTCGGAGTTTCTGTCACTTGTGCGTCCGTCACGATAAGAAGAGTTAGCAGGAAACCGGAAAGAACGATCATTTTGCAAAATATGTTTTTTTTGTTGAATGGTAAGCAACTTGCATACACCTCCGCACATTCCATGTGGTTTCAGGTCATTGTGCAGAGATGAAAATACTACCAGAAAACAATAGCGTTTTAACCTGATCTGAAAGAAAACTTTCTGAAAAGGCACTAGGAATGCGATCAATAATGCGGTACTCACATCATTGAAAATAATGGGTTGAACTCAGATAAATGTTGAGGTATATAACGGTAATTAGATGGAAATTACAATACATAAATATCTGCAATTTGTTCCTACAAATCCTTTCACTAGATGATTGTGCAAGATCTGATGGTGGGCGTGTAACAACATTGTTTTACTGTACATAAAAATTGTCCTTGATAATACAGCTTCCGTTGATTTGTGTTCCGTGATTGCAACCCTGCACCTTCGTGCACCCTTTTGGCTACCGCGATAAACCTTTCATTTCCTGTGCCTTTTTTCCAAAATTCTTGGGGACATTATTATAGTGGTCAGTCTACTTCAAATTGGTGAGCCCGACGCGATGCACGAATCCTTCGTGTACTACAATTGGTAAGCCCAATATCTTCGCTCAATTCGACATTTTTTTCCAGTACGCCGTTTTCCGATTTACATCGGCGTTAATTCAGGATAGTTCCTTACCTCCTTTGAAACGTTTTACATCAAATGCCATATGCATCTCATAACTACACTTGTCGATCAATTCATAAGTCGGGTTAGAACACAATCTACAAGGCAGTCAGTTTACTTTGGTAACTGCTTGTAAGCCCCTCGTACATCAATCAACGGATCGTCGGGTAGGTACTCTCCTATGGATACTATGCATCAGGATTTTGTCAGTCATTTTACGACTGACATAGGATATATCTTAGGTGCCACAATTCCTATCCTTACAACGTGTGTGATAGACTGGCCACTCTCCCTCGAACTCAGCGAAATCGCTGCAGTGCAAGCTACCGATGCCGGCATCGCACAGCTCTGAGACGCCTATTTTTTCACCACACCTCTCCCCTTGCCCGATGGATTGAGCAATATCCTTTGCGACCCATCGCAAAGCGCTTTCCGACTACTTACTCCGTCTGCTTTTAGACGGCGCATTATTCACACCATACGCAATCTTTCCCATCCTGGCATTCGTGCATGCGTTACGTTTGTTACGGAAAAATTAGTATGGCCGAAAGCCAATAGGTTCGTGCAGCATGACACTTTCATGGCAGCCCCACCATATTTGATAATAATTACGTGTTCATCGAGTATTTACCCGCAATCCGCCATCTCCACAGTGAGTAGAGTCCGGAACTGCACATTTGCCAATTATGTAGCGGGTATTTAACGTTATTATCGCTTGGTATATCCTGTGCATGCTTTTTGTACCTTTTCACTATAACTCGGTCGTGGCCATAAACCCATGCACCAGAGATTTATTTTCTTCTCACTTCTCAGGTACACATGCAACTACAGCTTTGGAAAACGTGGCACGCGCTTCCCCCGGATCCCTGATGCTTGTCGCCATCCTACCCGGTGGCCTGAAATACACGCATTCTTCGTGTATCCCTTCCGGTACGCATGCTCCTTCCGCTGTGGAAACCGTGGCACGCGGCACCCCCGGATCACCGACGCTTGTCGCTATCCTACCCGGTGGCCCCTACCATCAGCACACGCCGCCCAACACGAAACTTATCAGACAAGGTACTTATCAGCCCGACGACACGCCACTCAGCTTTCTCCAGGCGAGGCCGTTAGCCATCGACCCTGGGGGTACAGGAACTTCTCAGCACGGACTATGTTTTCGAAGCTTCTGGTTCTTCGTTGTCAAGCCTATGGAAGTGCCCACATCTGCTGTCACTGGGTTCATACTAAGACCATGCCAGACGGGCGTTTCCCGCTAGCAGCTCGTTCACCCCATGTGATTCGGCTCCGGCAGCACGTTCACTCCATGTGAGACGTGACTTGGCTTAGTACTTATCGGTTTTCGTGTATCCTACCCTGGTCACCACCGAAAATTGACCCACGCAGATCAAGTGCCTTGGCTGACTTCGAAGTTACTGGTTGCTGAGAGACTATGTTCCAGCCTGGAAACACCTGACACCGCTTGGCCAGTTCAATTGTCTATTCCCGATCAGAAGTCTCCTCTGACCAGACGTCTTGGAAAGGGGCTGTGTAACAACATTGTTTTACTGTACATAACAATTGACCTTGATAATACACTTTCCGTTGATTCGTGTTCCATGATAGCTATCCTGCACCTCCGTGCACCCTTTTGGCTACCGCGATAAACCTTTCATCTCCTGTGCCTTTTTCACAAAATTCTTGGGGACATTATTGTAGTGGTCAGTCTACTAGAGGCGTTCCATAAGAAGCAATGAATTTGTGAAATAAAATTAAAATGTGAAATATGATATATTAAACGCCAGTGGGTGAGTACGTGTGTTATGCCCTCACCCCATGCAAAATATATGCCTCGGAGTGTGCATCTTTGAGTTAAAAGTTAGCATGCGTTCCAATCGAACCAGTCTGAAAAACAGGTAGCCGAATCAAAATGAACCAGTCGAAGATCATTTGGTTGCAATAAACGCGATCAAAGGACTTTGATTCAATGTAACTCATGGTAATTCAAGGTTTTATTGGTCTAAAAAGCAACATGCTTAACAACAACCATAGGATGGTACAAATTAAAATTTAAGTGCATAAACATTATAAGGAAATAGATTGAACAGTCTGTAAATGTTCTGTAAACGAATAAAGCAATAAAATTCGCCCAATTATGTTTTAAGTTCATGCAAGCTAGTGGAGTGAGGAACGGTTTAAGGTTAACTGTTTCAAATAAAACAGACACGGACAGAGTAAAAATACCTTTTACAGTTCAAGTGGGAATGGGGTATGACCGGCACATATTGATGGGTCCGATAATTTCTCGTATCCCTTCGCGCGAATAAATCCTTTTGTAATAGCAGACAGTGTTCTGGACTACGATTACTGCGCCAAATCTCAATGTCGTCCGCAAACAACGAAATGTTACATCGAACAATTTCCGGTATTTTATTGACATAAACCAGAAAGAGGATTGGACCAAGGACTGAAACTTAAGGAACTCCGCTAGTTGCTGCGATTGGTTTGGATGATGCACCATCAACATGTGCCTGGTTATTGCGATTTGTTAGGTAATCATTTAGCCATTTCAACAGCTTTTCATTAATACCAAGCCTTTCAAGCTTCTGCAGTAGTACGGAATGATCAACACGATCGAACGCTTTTGATATATCTAAGTTGCACGCGTGTATTGCTTGTCCTTTATTTATCGATTTTGTTCAATCATCTAACGTTACCTGTAAATTAGACAAACAGGATTCATTTCGTCTAAATCCATGCTGGTTCATCGAGAGCAACTGATTATTCTCGAAATGTTTCATTATATCGTCAACAATGAGTGGCTCAAGTAATTTTGTAACCACTGGTAACAGAGTAACGGGTCGGTAATTAGAAACATCAGAGCGATTCCCACCTTTGTAAATCGGAGAAATTATTCCGCGTTTCCAGTCCGTAAAAATCACTTCGCTTCCCAGTGTCTGCTCGAACAAATAAGTGAGTGGTTTGCATAACAAACTTGCAAATTGCTCTAATATTTTCGGGGAAATTCCGTCGGCCACAGGAGACTTTCCGGATTCAAGATTAAATAAACTTTGAAGGACGCGTTTCGAAGTGTCATCATTTCACTCAGGGCAACCGTGTTTGAAAGTGTTGGATTTGGGCTGTTTACTGCATGTTCTATCGGGTTAAATACCGATGAATAAAACGTGGCTAAACCATCAACAGTTTCTGCTGCAGTTGTTGTTGGTCCAGCTGATGTGTTTACCGATGCTACTCCACATTTCATCTTAGCTTGATCGTTAACCATACGATAGTGTATTTTGGGGTTTCGCTCCATCATGCTTGATATTACTTCTTAGAAGCACAAATTGTCTTGGATGACAAATTTGTTTACTTTGTTCCGCAGTGAACGCAATGTTTCCCAGGTCTAGGATGATGGGTTTTGCCGATGGTGTCGCCAAGCAATATTTCGTACCGGTACCACTTACGATTTCGGCTTCTTAATTTAAATTAAAATATTTTTCTTGAGTTCTTGAGGACAAATTCGCAGCTCACTTTGATTAAGCTTTAGAGATTATATATTAGCCATATCCAAAACTCATGTACGTTGCTGGTTTCCGGTTGGTAGTTAAACGTGTTTTTCAGAGCATCACTCAACGCCGTAGTGTTGATCCGCCTAACTCTTTTACGGGCATCATTTGTTCTTACTGCTTCAAACAGATAGTCAACCTAAATGTCGACGCGATCACTTATTCCCAGTGGACTTTTGTAAGCAACGTTATCAATGTCATGTTCATTGCTTTCCATAACGATATCTAAGAGTGTGGGAAAAACGTTTCCGCGGAATCGGATATTAAACGTAATGTGGTTGTAAAAAGGAATATCGTCAAACAAATCACTGAATGCGCGCTCGACGGAGTGTTCTGGGTAAATGATACTGCTCTGCAGATTCGGTAAATTGAAGTCACCCATAATCAAAAATGCACAAGGGTATCTGGAAGTTACCATGCGAATTTTATCCAGTACGGCCAGATTGTGCATACGGTGGGCGATATACTACTCCTAAAACACAGTATCCGCCGTTAGCTAGTCGCATTGAGCACCAGATTGTATCCAGTAACACGATGTCCGGATCCGTATTATCACCGCACAGAAGGTTTTGGCTATAATACAAAGCTACTCTTCTTACTCTGGTTTCACGGTCATGAGGAATAAGTGACATTCCTGGTAATTCTAGTTCACTATTTGTTTGCTGAGTCTGCAGCCACGTTTTTGTTACGGCGATGATGTCTGATTAACATATCAGAAAACTGCACGCAGTTCACCGAATTTGTTTCCAAGACATTGTGCGTTTGTGTAAATGCATTTCATAGTTGTTTTTCTTAACAAGGATGGGGTGTAGGGAAGAAGGCTAGCGGAGTGCAAAATATCTGTTAGACCGACTCCTCCGAAGTCGGCAAATGAAGGTTTTTGGCTTGCAGGGATGCCTGATCGTTTTAGGGTTGTACTGTTGGAATGTAGTGATCTATCGTATAGGCTGAAATTGTTTCTCACACGTCAACAACTGATTGACTTGATAGTGTTTCTATTGAACTTAGTGGTGCATCTTCCTTTCCAATATGGTGTTTCGATGCACCTAGTCTAATTTCTCGCTGCATTAATCTGTGGCCCTTTTTCCAACGAGTTTCGACCTTGATCAACATATCATTACGCAAGAACGATATTTTAAGGGGCGTAGGACCGATGCCCTTATAATTCGTAGATTTGGGTATACGGAACTTCTCCGTCAGAACTAAATCATGCAAGCCAAGTATGTCACTGGGGAATCTCCATTGTAACTGATCGTGATAACGCTGCACCGCTTTATCAGTTGCCTCATCAGCTTCTGAAACTCCGAAAAGGATTATACTTCCATCATCCCTCTGTTTCGTTTGGTTTTGTTGCTGGTCATTTCGGGCCCTTTCCCACCACGGCACATCAGCAAAGTTCCTTGCAGTGGTCTCTGAACGCTCCTTACGCAGGAGAAAAGCGGATAGTAAGTTGCTTTTAAGATCTCTTTTAGAGTGAACCGTCATTCTAAGCAATCTTGGCTGGACCAGATTTGTAGAAGTAGCTTTACGACTTAGTCGTATCATTGATAGTGGTTCAAATGGATCCAAGTCCATGTTGTTGCACAACCTTTTCCATTCTTCTTTATCGTGCTTGAGCCTGACCCCTAGTAAGGTGGCACTCGTATCCTTTACTTTAGTGCAAATCACGCTTAGTTCATGGACAGAATGTACACCGTGTTTTAGCGCTTTTGCTGGTTGCTGGACGTTTCAACTACCTTAGATCGAATAACTATCATGTCCACATTTGGATTATTTTGCAACATGACTTTTGCTTTTGAGCCTGAGGGTTTTCGCTGATACTTCGGGTGAGCAGGTGGCTTTGGCATCGTATATTTTTGCGGACCAGGGATGTTTTGGGCTTATAAGCCTTTAACAGTCGTATTTGTAAAGGTGGCCTTTTTATGAAAAGAACGCTCCTCAAGACACTCCGGCACATTTGCAGCAGCTGAATTTTCGAGTTTAAAGATCGAAGATTTTGCGTTTATCTGAATGGTAATACCGTAAGTGGTTTCCGATTTATCGAAAAATATACTGGCAAGCAGAGAATTTTAGTCTCTACCGATGTCTTCAACGTTTGTATGATAAGCTCTAAGCTCAGCATCCGATCATCCAGGTTGCTTTGCGCAACACTTGTTCGAGCAGTTAAATCTACGTTTGGTTTCGCTCGACAACGTTTGCACACCAGGCACGTTTTCCTCCATCAGGATTGATAACGAATCCGGGGTCAATGATTTGTCACATTTTGCGTGACATGAGTGGGAACAGTTTTGACAGTGACAGATTTGACCTTACCACTGACGACGTTCATGCGGACTATGCACCTTTCGCGAAAATCAGATTGTTCCACTTTTACGGGGTCAACCAAAAGTACAAATCAGAGCACAAAAATCGATACGGCTGCGGATGGTTTGTGTGGTATTGAGCGGGGTTGATGGAAAACGAGGGGTTGTCGGAAAATTTCGTCAATCGATTAAGCCGCAAATTTGCCAAATTCCGTTTGAGATTTTTGGCGTAATATTGATTTCACGTTATGTATTTCTCCGAGTAGTTCCCGACAGTGATAAACACCAATGGGGTAATTGAACAGCAGAAACACAAATTCGATTCAAATAAACGAACAAACTTTAGAAAAATCCACGGTTGACGTACACAAAGAACGACAAGTCGCAGATGGATGATTCTTGCATGAATAGATCCGAAGTAGCAAGCTTTCAGCTAGATATCTAAAAATTAAACCGATCGGATAAAAACCAAAAAGTTATATCCAAAAATGTCGGAGGTCAATATAAATCCAACCGCACGTCACGTCAAACAAAATCAGAAACGCGAAGAGTTGACATCCCTGGACTTGAACAAGGACCCATCGCAGCTATCTGCATTGCGGTAGTGCTAGTCATTGCGATTGTGATTTGGGCGATCTTGTTCAGAGCACGCCTACTGAGTGCAATCAGAACGTAGATAATTCAATCCGCAATCTTTCGTACATAACCGATACATCCTGTATCAATGGATTTAACAAATCAATAATGTCGGGAATGCTCACGTACAAAAGTCGTTAGAACAATTAGCGAGCGCAGAATTCCATAATGATTGCATGATAATTTCGCTTGAAAAAACAGCAGTCATACGTTCGAGAAATTCATTGCATGAAATTCTTGAACCCCGGTCAACGGAGGAGTCCTTCGAAGGTGAAAACATGAAAATTATTTGGGGATTATATATATATATATATTATTTAAAACCTGGGACTAGTATTATATGTACCTTTACTTATCGTATCTCTTAAGGCTTATCTCACCCCCTTTTTGTTTAAACATAGTTATCCTTATTGTTGCAATTCAGGTTTCTATCGTAAACAAATTTCTCTCTCTAATTGTCACATTGCTTTCCACGACATTTTCTATATACCATTATGTATATATCTGTCTTTTATTTCATATAAGACTTATAAATATCACATTTTTATCCAAACTTGCAAAACAATAGAATCTACCGAAAAAAAGTAAAATAAACCTGAAAATCATGAAAATCGAGTTTGCAATGAATCGGTTATAGTAAGTTTTTGGTAACGTTTCGCTTCTGAACACAGAAGCTTCGTCAGACCAAGGGTGTCGGTACGAACAGTGTTCAGGTATAAATGGCATTCTCTTGACCAATCCTGTTTTCACTAAGCTACACAGGGGAGATCAAGGTAATTGATCAAGATAATTGATCACACCTAATTGCTGTGTTCATTCCTAATTGTTTATTAATTGTTCAGGTCAGCGTATGCCGACACACTGCTTACGTAATCATGTGCTTATTAGGGTGTTTACATTGGGCCAACGTCTAGAGAATTCTGCACTAGGTTAAACAAACACAGAAAACGAGTGGGAAAGCGACCCCGCAATCCCAGTGAATATCAATATCTGATTCGGGATTCGTCCCTAGCTGAACCCGTGCTAGACACTGGACACAGCGTAGATCTTGATAACGTGAAAGTGATGAGACGGGGTATGAAATCTTATAGGGAAAGACTTCACGCCGAGGCTGTTGAAATAACAAAGGCTGGGGCGAATGCGGTGAACAAGGTGGATGGGGCGGATATCTCAACAATCTGGCGTTCGGTTTTGCAGCGGATTAGGATTAACGAACATCACACCTAATACGCACATGATTACGTAAGCAGTGTGTCGGCAGACGCTGACCTGTACAATTAATAAACAATTAGGGATGAACACAGCAATTAGGAGGTGTGATCAATTATCTTGATCTCCCCTGTCTAGCTTAGTGAACTCAGGATTGGTCAAGAGAATGCCATTTATACCTGAACACTGTTCGTACCGACACCCTTGGTCTGACGAAGCTTCTGTGTTCAGAAGCGAAACGTTACCAAAACCTTACTATAACCGATTCACCGCAAACTCTATTATCATGATTATGGACTCCCGATCGGTCTCGAATATATTCAAATACTTTGCTGAAACCTGAAAATCATTATGTTTTTAAATGTACATTCCTATTTTTTTTCAAATGATGAACTATTTTACTTCGATGACCTCTCACCATGATGGTGAGGAGAATATGTTTCAGTATATTCCAGTGTCTTCGAATACCGAACCATCACTGAAACTGGCTCGAAATCTATGCGCCCGATATTTGTTCCGTTTGCGATTCACTCTCCTGCAGATAACGAAAACCCGGCTGGTGAACACATTTTGGCTCGATTCGTCTACAATTCTTCAAGAGTATTGGAGTACACTGCGTACCCTACTCACATGCTCTTAACCACACCCTTTTTCATCCCCAAGAATTTACTAAATTTTCTTATTCTGATGGATTTATGTTCACGTTTTCATCTTCTCAACCAATATTTCCGTAAAAAAACATGAATTGATGCATATATAATGTATTTATCAATTTTTTTAAGACAAATTATTACAATTTTCCATAATTACCTTCCATTTATGTTCTCCATGTTTTCCCATCCTTGCAATTTGTAAATTCTGACAAAATTTAAATGAAACGTTATTCTTATTAGACATTAGGATTTTTTTCTTACTTACTGTATATTCGTTCCCATTATTGAACGGAAAAATGTTTAAAAATCCCGCTCACTTCGGTCATTTGGCTGTTATTTTTCTTTTGCTGTTCCAATTTTGATAAACAGATCATGCATTACATGCCTTGGATGTCCAAGAATATATATTTTATTATTATTATTATTATTATTATTATTATTATTATTCGTTATTTATATTAGTATTATTAGTATTATTATTATAATTATAATTATTAGGTAATTATTTCTATTACATTATTATTACTTATTATTATTATTCTTATTACTTCTTATTCTTTATTCTTCTATCTTCTTCACTTCTTATTCATGTACTTATTATTATTCTCTTCTTTTCTTCCTTCTTATTCTTCTTTAACTTACTTCTTCTTACATTCGTAGTCTATTCTTCTTCTTATCTTATTCTTCTTATATCTTCTTCTATTTTCTTCTTCTTATTCTTTCTTCTTCTTCTTCTATCTTCATTCTTCTTCTTACTTCTTCTTCTTCTTCTTCTTCTTCTTCTTCTTCTTATTCTTCTCTTCGTCTTCTTTCTTCTTCTCTCTTCTTTCTTCTTTTCTTTCTTCTTCTTCTCTTCTTCTTCTTCTTCTTCTTCTTCGTCGTGTCGTCGTCGTCGTCGTCTTCGTTCTTCTGCTTTCTTCTCTTCTTCATTTCTTCCTTCTCCGTCTTCTTTCATTCTTCTTCTTCTTCTTCTTCTTCTTCTTCTTCTTCCTTCTTCTTCTTCTTCCATTCTCTTCTTGTCTTCTTCCTCCTCCTCCTCCTCTTGTTCTTCTTCTTCCTCCTCCTTTTGTTCTTCTTCTTCTTCTCTTCTTCTTCTTATCTTTTTCTTCTTCCTCTTCTTGATCTTCTCTTCTTCTCCTTCCTCCTCTTGTTCTTCTTCGCTTCTTATACTCTTCTTCCTCCTCCTCTTGTTCTTCTTCTTCTTCTTCTCTTCTTCTTCTTATTCTTCGTCTTCCTCGTCCTCTTGTTTTTGTTCTTGTTCTTCCCTTCTTCTCTTCTTCCTCCTCCTCCTCCTCCACTTGTTCTTCTTCTT
>JACCGJ010025369.1:0-45596 GCA_013407085.1 Atriophallophorus winterbourni | reverse complement strand
TATTAATATTATTAATATTATTATTATTATTATTATTATTATTAATATTATTAAATACATTATGCGAATAAGAATTTTATGCATATGATTTACGTAATGTATGCTTTAATTCTAGCGCTATTTTTATGTTTTGCAATAGCGCAATAATGTTTTATTATCATATAATTATTTTTATTAGTTGTGCATCATCAATTCACCGGATCTGGTGCTTTTCAGAAAAATCTCGACAAACATTCCCGATTCTAAATGCGAGCAATCGGGAAGCTAATTTGATTTGCATGAAAATATGTTGAGAGCTTTTTGAATCAAATCGAGTAAACTACTCCATGAAAAGGAAATTAGCAAAACTCGGTTAATCACTCAGGTTTTGCTTTTTAGTGTGTGTGCGATGGAAATGAATAAAAATGAGCATTTTCATTCACTATATATCCTTACACGTCTGTGTAGGGGATACTACATCGCAAAATCTACTGGTGGCTTCCCCCAAGGTTCAGTACTAAGCACAATACACTTCCTGATATTTATCCATGATATGACTTCGCAGTTCTCATGTCCCTGCTACATGTTTGCTGCTGATGTCGAATTCACCGTATACAGTGATCACGTTGATGTCTTGAGAGATATTTCGAAGGTCAATAAAACGTCACATGATTTGGACCTTCCCGTGAATTATAGTCAATGTCTTCTATTGTCTGCAGCAGTCGATAAAATCACAGTATCTGAAACTAGCGGTAAGGTCGATTGTAAATATACTCAAAGGGTTGAAGATTCAGGTATAGTCGTAACAGCAGGTTTCAAATGAGCTGCGCGATGTGCCTTCGCTGCAGAACGAGCTAGAGTATAAATATTTAGGCTTAAATCTGTTGTGAAATTTAGAACGCCGTTCGTGTTTAACCCCTTATACATGGCGATTGTCTGGCGTGTGCATTACGCACACGTTTATAACAACGTTTGAAGGGTGAAACAATTACATCGGATCCTAATGCTATAGAGAATGTTGTAATAAAACGTCGAATCGGACGAAGCAATCATGTTGTCATATAATTCGTTTGTAGCGCTACGCGAAACGGTGTCGGAACAAGATACGTCTGAGGAGTGAACCCAGTTTGCCGATTTTCAACACAATGGATTAACAACATTATAATGTTTTATCCAAATAATCATTAGTTGCTTATTTTGAAGCACCTGAAATGAATACTTGACGAACATATTATTTTCGTTCTGAAGGATCCTTCTCAACAAAACAAATACAAACTGACGTCTGGAACATTGATGAAACAAGTGGCAGGAACATTGGGGTTTGATAATAGATAAAATCACAGCCGTTTCTTAAGCATATTTTCTTGTTTTTGTTGGCCTCCTTCGGTCGATCGACCATGGATGTACATCACAGTCGCGTGAAAGTTCAAGTTTTGCAGCTTTTGGAATGAATATACAGTCCGATTCGGGAGGAACAATCTCTTCCGCAGCGCTGCCAACGAAAGTCACACCTCGGTTGTATTGCATCAGTTGCACGCCAGCGGAGTGATATGCGTTAAGCAGCCAAGAGCTGTATTAGCTTCTCCAAAGCTTGCAGACGACGCTTTATATAGTGCCTCCAATGTAAGCGGTCAAGAGCAAGTTCTTTCTCACTCGCCGGGTCAATGCCAAGAGCTTTTGCGAACGTCTTTGTACCGCAAGTGCGGTCTGCCTAATGGTCGACTTTTTAATTGCAACTCACCATAGAGTAGATCTTTCGGAATACGACCATTTTCCATTCTGTAGACATGACCAAGCCAGTGCAGGCGGCGCTGTCGCAATACAGTGAACATGCTCTGTAGACCAGCTTTTGAAAGCACTTTAGCGTAAGTCAATCTGTCCATCCACGATATGTTAAATATACGACGGATGATTCGTAGATGGAAAGCAATCAGCTTCTGTTCGTGTCTTGCGTGGGTGGTCCAGGTTTCACTGCCGTACATTATAGCATTTATTACGCAGGCGCTTTATACGATAATCTTTGCATTTACAGTCAGCTCGCGGTTACCCCAAACACGAGAGTTTAAACAGGACAGAATGACAATCCGCGTATGAATCTCCGCGTCTAGTGAGAGGTTATCCGCAATGGTTAAATCAAGGAATGTGAACTGATGTACTGATTCGAGCTGACAGTTTCCAACAGTTATGATATGAGGCGAAACAGTCTTTTAACCGAGGACTCTGGTCTTGCTCATGATGATTGCTAGCCCAAATTCTTTGCATGCCGACTAAAAACAGTCCATTAGGAATGAACGTGCTCTTGGGAGTTAGTAGTAAAGGCGTGACGACGTGCCGTGCGGTCGCATTATTTTGAGCTGCTGATTATCAGGATATACTGTTCCTAAACTTACACTTACGTGGAAATATAATGCGTTGTTGGACACCTCTCGAAGACAGCAGTATTCGATAATACGAGCAAATTGGCACTTATCGTGATTTCCTCATATTAGTTCTACGCGTGCAACTCGGTTAATACTCTTCAAGTCCTCAAAGGGATATACGTCATCGTAAAGATCTTATTCTTCGCGAGAAGAGGAGGTACAATTCGGGTAAAAACAGTGAGAAAATAAACAGTGAGAGGGGAACAGTGTGTAATTTTTTGTCCATTTACAGACATCATTTTTTTAATTTTTTTATATAATTTGTTTGGTAGTTTTTGAACAGCAGAGAATGTCAGGGAGTAATAGAGATCAGGCACTCTTTTACACTGATGTTGGTTCACTGCCATCTTTGCAAATGTGTCGAGCCATACCTTCTCCCCTTCTCTTGCACCTCATCCAGGCAAGCGCTCTCGTCCAACCCAAGCTAGACCAGAAGTAATCCTTTACAAGCCGCTTTTCTATGTTAGTGGCTGACCGCCAGCCACTTTTTTCAGTGCGAAGTAAGCAGTTTTTTAGGGCGGATCTGTCAACCGAGTCAAAGTCGGCTCTGATATCCAGAAACACCACAATGGTAGGTTGCTGATACAGGTGACGATGTCTTAGCAACTATCGCAGAACGAAGATCTGGTCTACACATCCGCGCCCTCATCGTAAGCAACCTTGCTCTTCGCAAGAAGTGCCCTCAAGAATCGGGGTAAGTCTGCGAATGAGAATGGCGACCAATATCTTAGCTTCCACTGGAATGAGCGGAATTCCGCGATAGTTGCAGCATTCGTTCCGCGCTCCTTTTTATGGATTGGTATTACTAGCGATTTATTCCAGGAGGCAGGTACCCTCTCATTCACCCAAATTTTTGAGAACAGCTAGCGCATTTCAGCTACGACTGCCTCGCCTCCTTCCTTGAAGAATCTCGGATGTTGCTTGTCGCCTTGAGTCGCTTTAGTAGTTGAATATCTCTTCGTATTTCTTCAAAACTGGGCGAGGCTAGCGACACGGACTATTGCAGAGTGGATCGAGGGATGTCGGCGGTGTTTGAGGGACGGTGCTGATTAAACTGCTGAGTGAAATATTCTCTTTTATTTTTTTAAACGTCTGTGAATGCTCGTTGTGCGCGAGCCATCATCCTCGAAGATGGTTTCACTCAGACCTTGCGGCTTAGGGCCACAGAGACGACTCGATTGGTGAAGTCTCCTCATGTTGTTCATGGCTTCCCATTTCCGAAGCGAGTTCAATCCACCAAGACTCACGGTCACGTCTCAAACTATCTTTGATCAGGGGTGTAAGACACTTCCGATCGTCCTCATACTCTAACCACTCGGTATGGCACGGCGCTGTTCGAGTAGCATGAAGGACTCAGCAGAGACCCAGCGGTGTGACGGTTGACGAGTGACTTTGAGGCATTTCGTAGCAGAGTCATAGAGTGCTTGCTTAAAGAAGTGCCAATAACGATCCAGCTCAACCGGCCGATCTTTGGAAAGGGAAACCGAAAGGGTATCCCTAAATCTGTCTCAGGCAGCGATAAAGCGTTTGTGTCTAGTTTGGGACGCTTTTGTTTGGGTTTGCCTCCTAATTATTGGTTGATTGTTGCACAAACTAAAGCGTGGTCAGAATCTACACTGGCGCTCCAGTATGATCTACAGTATTTGACACTACCTCACCACCTGTAGCTTATAACGATTTGGTCAAGCTGCGCCCAAGTACGTTGTGATGGGGATCGCCAGGTAGTTAGTTGGCGCTTGGAATGTCTAAAATTTGTGGAGACGAGAAAGAGGCGGTGGTCGTCACAAAAGGACATCAATCTCTCTCCATGGTCTGTACGGTCATCTGACATTCCATACTTCCCTTTAAGGAAGCTCTCGGAGTAAGATATACATCTAACTCGGGCATTAAGATTGCCGGCAAGCACTAACATATCGCCTCTGCATGCGTTCGTTAAGAGAAAACGAAGTTTTTCGTAGAATTCGTCCTTCACCTCCTCTTCCCCACAGTTCGTGGGTGCGTAAGCCGAGATCACGAATACGTTACGTCTCTCATCACTATGCTTGTTAACTCTGCTGTAACCCTGAAATCTCGCTGCGCACAGTCTGCTATCAACGCAGCCAGCCTAGCAGGTGTTGGGACTATTCTAAGCCAGAAAGCGGAAACCTCTCTGTAACGACTAAAGACGCTGTTTAACGCGTGGACCACCCGTTTCTTATTTCGACAATTCAAAACAATGATTCGAGTTTACTACGGTTCAATTACTAAGATTAATAGTCAATACCAATGGACAAACGTCAACTGTACCGGGTTCTACAAATGATGTGTGCCAAAAATGCTCAAATGTTCCAAATAACAACAATAAATTCAAGCAATGCTGACAAGATAGAGTGCCAAATTATAAATACAAAGGGATAAAATTACCGTCAAAAATGTCTATACATTACTAGACACCCAAATTGATTTCAAAATCCAAGTGCCAAAAATGGGAACCAAATTCAACAACAATGTCCGACAATTGCATAAATAATGAATTAAAACAAAAGGGACACCAAATATGTGAACAGATATCCAATAAGACAATTACATAAAGCAAGGTTTAACATTATAATTATAAAGAAATAATAAACACACTATATTTATGATCGATCGCTCGACAACGCCAATGCTTGTGCACGAACCACTGAACAGTGCTGCTCACAAACCTGACCGGATGACCGCGAAACGAAAACGAAGCGCACCGGGCTGCATGTGTGCGGTTTGCCGAAATTTGGTAAGTCCCAAGGCAAAGTCTGTCACGTGTTGCGATTAATTGTCGAAAGTTCTTGCTAAATGCGACAAATCGCTGACCTCGGATTTAGTATCGATTAGTAATTGAAATAACTGCCCTGGTGTTTGTTATGTTTGTCTGGTTTGCAAGGCCAAACCAACACCGCCAGCCTCGAAGACGTACACCCCTGAATATGATATTGAGAAGCTTTTAAATTGAATGGACTCCATTATACAAAAACTAAATGGACTGTTAATAAACGTCATAAAGACACCGTCGTTAGCCGTCGTTACTACCGACGAGCCGGTAGATAATCCATCATACTCGAGCCGGCCAACATATGCCCAGATAACCGCCCAGATGGTGACTAAAACGGGTAGGCGTTCGTTGGGATCAGTGACTCCTTGACTTAACGGAAACGAAAAAGGACTCAAAAAACCACTGCTACTAAAATGACTAACTGACATTATAAAACAAAATCCGCTGGTGGAAACCTTAGCGTTATATGTACAAACGTGACCGATTCGCAGGAAACGCTGCTGAAGCTAAGCAAAACCATGACTTAGCTGAGTTGTATGAACTGTGGAGTCAGATGAGAATGGCCCCAGTTACTCCTTCATCAATAGTTCGATTAAACCGCCACCTGAATTATCCTCACAATGATGATGCTTGCCTTTAAGGATAACGCTGCAGTCTGCGGAGGATGTAGAAAACTTACTCCTAAATGCTTACATTTTGAGCGGTGTTCCAGAGACTACATGTCGTATCCATGCAGACTTACCATTGTGGGAAAGAAAGTCGTCGCAAAAATCACGTGAGAATGCAGTCGGAGAATTATTGTTATTCTAGGTGTTCTGGAAGATGTTGCTGACATACCTTCTCAAGAAAAGTCTGAGCACGACCACAAACAATGGAAATATCTAGCCGAAACAATTGGTATCAAAAATGCCATACTTGTGGATGCCTTTAGGATACCGCGGTCTGCCAGCTATAAAGGGCAAGGTCCTAGCACTTTAAAGCTAACCTTCTTCACAACCTAAATGACGGATACTATCAAACGTGAATGAAATGCTAATACCAAAAACGTATCACAAAACGTCATGTTGAGCTTGCACAAGGTAAAAGCCTTAAGCAAGTTAACGGATGGTAATGACCCACAAACGCCTAGTGATGAGGTTCAACCTGAATGTCATGCGATAGCTCCAAAAAACTTGAGTATTCCCACTCTAACCAAGTCGGCCTTCTTATAACTTTTCATGATTTGAACACCACAAATTTATAAGATGTTTATATACAAATGCACAAAGCCTTCCGAACAAATTAGCTGAGCTAACCGGGATAAGTTCGCGCTAATCACCTGACATTATCGCTATTACAGAAACATGGTATTCTTCATAATTGATTGAATCGGAGATATCAATTCCAAATATGCTTTTGATAAGGAACGATCGAGAGAGATGCGGTGGTGGTGTTGCTCTTTATTACTATAAGAGACTGCAGTGCCATCCAATAGACAAGACAGAATTCCCGCTTGAGGTTACAATTTGGTGCACTTTAATACTTATGTCTGGTGAAGTCTGCATTATTGGTGTGGTCTACCGGTCCCCTTCATCCACGGAATCGTACAACGAAAGGTTGATCCAATTGCTTCATCGCTTGACTCACACACATCAAGCAACGACACTTATTATGGGTGATTTTAATCTGTCCACCCTTTATCTTGGGGACGATCACTCCACACAAACACCCGAATACCTATTAAGATTGGTAATAGAATCAATCCCGTTATACAACCATGTTCACGAATGCACCCGGAGGAGAGGTTCTGACCTGATTTGGTGTTAACATCGGAGGATCAATCTATCAAAGCGATCGAATTCCAGGCTCAACTGGGTCTTAGCGAACATTGAGTGCTTGTGTTCGACTAGTTTGCACTACTCAGCAAGCGCTTACACCGAATGGGGTGTTTCGACGGGTAGATAAATTGGCCCTGAGTAAATCGCTCGTGCAGATTCTGCATATTCAGACCAATAATATAACCCCTGACTCGCAATGAAACGAACTTGTAGGTTTTCTAAAAATTGGAGATAGACGAGAACTCGTTCAGAAAAATGTGCGTCGATGAACTTCGTTTTGTTGTCCGCAGCAGAACAAAAAAGTGGATAGCGCTGAAGCGAGAAGCGTGTGTGCAGCATAAAGCCAACACTATATCTACTTCTTGGCAACATTTCCGTATGTTACGCAACAAAGTGACTGCGCTTATTCGAGAGGATAAGGAAGCGCACCAATTAATGCTCCTATCAAAATTGGAACGCAACCATAATTAATTATACAAAATCATGAACGCGAAAGCAAAAGTCAAACCAGGTATTTTTCCCATCCAGAATGGTGAAAACCTCACTGAAACAGCGTTAGAAACCGCAAATGCTCTGGCAATTTACTACCCTAATGTGTTCGTTCCAAAGGTTTTAGTGGAACGTTCTGAGTATTCAATTGAAACAGGAATCGAAACATTGTTCGATATTTCGATAAATCCAATGATTGTTGCAAGTCATTTGTTCGAACTAAAGAATATCTCCAGGAGCGGATGGCATCACACCGGATGTGCTCAGGTTCTGTCGCCGTCAGCTTTGAGAACCGCTCTTCAGCCTGTTTAACTATTCGTTGCTTGAGGGTGTTGTACCGAAAGATTGGAAGTCCGTCGTGATAACAGCTATCTTTAAAGGCGGTTGCCGATCTGACGCTGCAAATTATCGTCCCGTCACACTTTTACATGTTTTTGCTAAGCTCATGGAATGTATAGTTTCGGAAAGAATAGTTGCACACTTCGAATCGCATTATATGTTCTCACCAACACAACATGGATTTCGATCTCACCGATCTTATCTCACAAATCTTCTCCTCACGTTAGACGACTGAACAAAGGAGATGGAAAAAGTTCTTGCATCCACGTCTATTACCTAGACATTTCGAAAGCTTTTGACAGAGTCAATCATTATTTGCTTCTTCAAAAACTGATGCGTTTAGGAATATGTGATCCACTCCTCTCATGGTTATGCGACTATCTGTTAGATCGCGACGCCCGAGTTAAAGTTAACGGAGTGCTATCCCAAACGTTCAAAACCACCAGTGGAGTCCCACAAGGGTCTGTGCTAGGCCCGCTCCTCTTTCTGATGTACATAAATGATTCCCCTTGCCCTCGTATCGTCCAAAATGGTCCTGTTCGCGGATGATATGAAAATTTTGTCGCCAATATGTTCGGCAGAGAATTGTGAGAAACTGCAAGCGGATTTGGACAGCGTGTAGAATTGGGCGGCCATGAATGGCATGTCATTCAACATACAGAAATGCAAGATGCTCCATCTTGGCAAGAATGCTCCCTAGAAATATTGACTGGGAACTGACAACCTAGCATGGAGCTCGTTAGAAAATGATCTTGGAGTATGGATTAGCTGGAACCTTAAGAGCACAGCGCACTGTCAGTACATATATCGACGGGCAAACAGATTGTTAGGTATCTTTCAAAGAATATTTGGAAGATTCCCTCTGGTAACGTTACCAAGGATAATGAATGGAGTATGCGATAGAGGTCTTGGCTCATTGGCTGCGAGAGGATATTGCTCTGTTCGATAAAATCTATCAAAGAACAACAAAGTTAGTGATGGGTCTTCGCAATGTACTGTACACCGAAAGATTGCGACGTCTGGGTCTACGCGACTTTGAACAAAGGAGGATACGACGCGATATTATTCCAACTTGTAGAATTGTGTCTACCGAAGGACATCCACTAAAACACTTGCTCGATGTGTGTGATGGGAAATCGACATGCGGACATACCTTATCCCATTACGTCCCAAGTACCCGTATTGATTGCCGGTGCCATTTTTTCGCCATACGTGCTATATTCCTTTGGAATTCCCTACCCCAACATGTGGTCGACTAACCTTGCCTGGCGGCGTTTAAAGCGAAATTGGACTTACATATGCAAAAAAAATATCATTCGTGAGCCTTACATTTGATGTTCTCTATTGCTTTTATACTATTGTATTTTTAATGTTTTATTAATACCGTAATCCTGTGGTGTTGTAAAGTATTGACGTTTTTAAACATAAATCTTCGAATTTGAATTTGAATTTGAATTTGCATCGTCGGCAAACAGAAGGTCGCAGCTAAGCATATTTCGTGCCTTGGTTTGTGCTCTCAACCGGTTTAGGTTGAAAAGCTTGCCATCACTTCGAGAGCGTAGGTAAATAACTTATGTCCTCGTCATGAAAGCGTGCTGCAGAAGCAGAAAATGCCGAACAGCGTGGGAGCAAAAACACACCCTTGTTTGACGCCTCGGCGAATTTCAGAGGCCTCTGATGTGAAACCGTTAAAATGGACTGAGATCTTCATGCCTGACTGGAACAAAATAACGAGCTTTAGGAGTCTTGGGGGCAGCTCACCAAATCAAGCATTTTGAAAAGACACTCCCTGCTGACTTAGTCAAATGCCTTCGTTAGATCAATAAAAACAGCGTATGGTGGCATACGCTGTTCCCGACACTTTTCTTGAAGTTGCCTCAGGGAGAAGTTCATGTCAACGGTTGACCATCGCTTGCGGAAGCCACATTGAGATTCGGAGTAAATTCTAACAGCTAAAACTTGCAGCCTGATCTGTAAGACTTTAGCAAACAATTTGCCTACAACATTCAGAGGGGAGATTCTTCTGTAATTGTTACAGTCGCCTATTTCACCTTTATTCTTGAATAGCGTGAAGATCGTGAAGATCGCATCTCTTGTAAGACATCCTCCTCCAAACAGCACTGGAGAAGCAAATAGTGAAGCGGTTGTAATAATGCTTCTCTACAGTATTTGATGGGCTCAGGTGGAATTCCGTCGTCACCGAGGGGCCTCCCATTCGCTAATCGGTCAAATGATCTATTGAGTAGGAAGAGAATCTAGATATTCAATAGCCGGCAAGCGCTCGACTTTTTCAAGTGCATGCAGTAAAACCGTACTGCCGCTAGAGTAGAGAGAGGAGAAGTGCTCTACCCATCTTTCCAACTACTGGGTTTTGTCCACAATCGGATCACCAGATGCAGATTTAATGGTAGATGTATTAAGTTTCTTTGGACCAATGGCTCTCTTGATCCCATCATACATGCCGTGAAAATTTCCAGTATGCGCAGCTTTTTGGATACTAAGGCTTATTTCTGTCCAGTAGTCATTTGCAAATCGCCCTGCAGCCTGTTGGACCTTATTTCTAGCTGCTCTTAAAAGTCGTAAGTTTTCATCTGTTGGCATACCAATAAACCTTTAGAATCCTGACCGTTTCTCATCCAACACAGCAGTCATCTCAGAAGCGTTTGCGTCGAACCAGTCGCTCCTTCGAGCTTTCTTCGGACCGAAAGTGGAAAGTGCGACTCGGCATAAGCAGCTTTTTATCGATTTTTAGTTTTCGAGAGCAAATTCAAGTGTGGTTGTCTTGCTGGATTCGGCTGTGAAGGCTTTCGCAAATCGCGCAGGTAGATTAGTTTCGCACGTGCGGGTAACGTCAATCCTATGCTTACCACAAAATTTGGTGCGGTGAAAACTCGTGTCGGAAAGCTTCAGTTTTGCACAGACCAGTGAACGAACAGTGTCACAGTCTGCGATTTGATATGATCTGGTGAGAAGTACGCTTTCTATATTAGTGCGCCTAACAAGAATGAAATCAACCTGGTGCCAGTGGTTAGAGCGAGGATGTTTCCAATCTTAGAAGGTGTTGTCCATTTTCTTGGATTTACCTAAACCGAACCTCCTGAGACAGCTTTGCCAAGATTCGTAATGCGCACTAACTCTAGCGTTGAAATCACCCAATACCACTACACTGTTTCTTAGTGGCACGTGTTCCATGACTGTTGCGAGGTTGTGATAAAAAGCGTCTTTTTCAGCAGGCGTCGCACAGAGCTTCGGAGCATAAACGTTTACGAACGTAATGGTACCAGTAATGCACCTCAGATTTAGAGTCCAAATCCGTTCGCTCCCTCTGCTGCTCGATTCGGTTGCTTTTAGAATGTAGTTCCGTACGGCAAATCCAACTCCATGCAGTCGAGGCTCATCAAAACCCCTTCCTTTCCAAAAAATGTGTAATCTCTTTATGTTAGAATACCAGTGTTCGGTAATCGCGTCTCTTGCAGGGAGGCCACGTCGAAGTTCAGTTTCTTTAGCTCATTGTTTATCATAGCAGATTTCCTTACGTCTCTGATATTCGAGACGTCGTCATGAAATCCAGGAAGCATGGACCGAACATTCCAGTTTCCAGTTTCAGAAATGACATTTGTTTTTAGAAGTTGATTTCGCTGGTGCGGAAAAACAGTCTGCTTGTCGGTTGATTCATAATCCCCATGCACCCAATAAGGATAGCAGACCGTGGCGAGACGGCACAATATTTGCTGGGGACTGCCCAGCTTGATGTGGGCGGTAGCCATTGGCGCTGAGCTCTACGCCAATCGAGCTTTTAACCAGTATTTGCTGTTTTCCGTGTTATTATCCGCAGAAGCGAAATGGAGTGTCCTCTCCATTGACGCGTTGTGATGTACACCATGGCAGTTCAAAGTGGAGAACTAGCTGTTGCCAACGTGCTCCCTCTTCACGTCACCGCCGGAACCAAAGGAACAGCTAGGCTGATATTTTGGACAACGATGCCGTCGCAGAAGTTGACAGGACGAAGTTGTATAAATCTTCAGACTGCCTAACGGGATTCCGGTTCCGGATTTTTCTTCGAGGTTTACTCCTGAAGGCTTTTCCATGATTGGATGTAGCCACAAGGCAGTAGAGGTTCGAGACAGGGGTTTTCCTCCCCCAGGTGGACCGACTTCATGGACTCAAGAGCTCCACCTGCCTGAAGCATGCTGGTTTTGAGGCACCAGTCAGCCGCCTTCGCCCTTTCTTCTGTCAGTGGAAGCAGTTCCGCCTGGTCACGCAGGACCACGCGTGAAGGCTAGGAGCTGGACTTGGTTGTCAGAAGCTATATGAGACGCGTGCTATTAGCGCATTCTTGGAATTGGGAGCTTATCTGCAAAACCGCCCCGACTTAGACAACATTGGAACCACAACAATTTACACAACTTAGAAACACTGTAATCGCTAAATTTGCAAAAACGAACAACATTTAAAATAGCTTTTGATTTCTTGAATGCACCGCAAACCATACCTTTTAAATATACGAGTAATTTCGAAAACGAATATTAAACTATATTTTTGGCTTGTCTCTGGTTTTGAAAAGTCGACTAAGTCCTTTGGGGAATACATCATTCAAAATCGAAAAGTGAAGTATTAATTACTTTGACCGTGGAGGTGTATTTGCCAGCAAAGTGGATCATATGTGGAAATTTTCAATCGAGGGGGACAAGAAACATCGTCAAGCCGATAAAATGTAACTTGAATGTAACTTAGAAGCAAATCGTTAATATTTTGTTTAATTTTGTTGATTAAATTATTGTAATTGATGACAATTCGTGTATACGATTAATAAATTTTCTACTTCTTCTTTCTTCTTTCTTTACCTAAGAAATATATATCGTAAAAATCTCCAGGACCAGAAGATATAACTCCAATGCTGCTTTAACCCTGTCATAGGAACTTGTCTAAACCTCTGCCTCACTTGTTTATCAAGTTGCTTCATGCTGGTATGTTACCACATGACTGGAAACTGAGTCAAATTACACACATTTACAAAGTACGTTGCTGTTTGATGTTAGCAATTACAGGCCAGTGACATCGCTGTCTTCTGTGTCAAAATTTCAGAGCAAATAATAGTTGCTCAAATAGAGCAACATTTTGATTAAATGAGTGTTCTATCTCATGGTAAACAAAATAAACTATGGACCTGAAGACATGTCTTCAAAAGGCTGTGTATCGCAGTTCGGGATGAGTATCGATGAGTTTACGAAAGACATCAGTTTTATTTTTCCAACCCATTTGTCCATATAATTTCTGATTTGTCATGAAGTAATACATGCTTATGAAAATCGATTATCAGCTGATTTTTTCTAAACTATCAAGTTTGTGCGAATTGACAAATTTGCATCTGATTTCGGGGCACGTCTAGCTTGGTGCAAGGCACTTGTTGTAACGACGTTGATGTCCACCGACCTCGGTATTGTTCACTTGTGTTAGACTTATGGGCACACATATCGTATTAGAAAAACTAGCCGTCCTACCTGTAAATGTTCGCATTGTGTTACAAATACGAATCTTCCTATAGGCTATTTGCCTGGAAGCTTATATCGGACTTTCCTGTGTAGGCTGATAATTACGCACGTCAGTTTAATATGTTCGCCTCAAATGCGTGAAGAGGATTCAGTTTGTTTGTCAGTATTTTACTATCTTCGTTCTTTGTAAGAACCCTGTATAACAGTCTTATACAAGTGTATCTTTGATTACCGCTTTGCTACTTTTTAAATATCAAATAAACTTATTTCACTGTCTCCAACTGATCATGACAAGCAGCAACAATCCGGTATTGGTTTGTAAGGTACGGGATGTGAGCACCACAAAACATTGATAATTAACCACGTTCCCTATCCTAACTGCGAACGTCGATTTACCGGAACTCTTGTGTCAGCAGTGAAACTTTCTCTTTGAACTTTATGAATTGTTCAAAATACTTTGTACTTATGAGTAGTCAGCAGTTTATATTGCGAAATGAATCATGAGACTAGCTTTTGTTCCGATTATATCAACATAAATCCTTGAATCCGAGGCAACCAGATAAGAATGAATACCGCGTGAAGAAGGGGAATATTGTTTTAGTTGCGTGTGTTGACTATATACAATGATACTTAACATTATGACTTAATTAGAGAACAGATAACTGATTAATAACGATGAAAACAAGTCAATATATGAACATGGCTCTGTAGGTAATCGAAATGAAACCATAATATCTAAGTTGAGAAATTAGAATAATACAAAACATACGACTACACAAATCACTATAGGTATGTTTACCACTTATCCACTGTTTCAATGCCCACTGAACCTGAACGTACTTTATCCACCTGATGACGGTAAAGTACCAGACACCGTTAGTGAAGTGTATTTTTGGGGGACGTGAGCAACACATTACTTTGGTCACTCATAAGCGGCGTGAGTGCTTGACCACGAAACACAATCTGGTGTGTGTGATGTGATGTGTTCGAACATCGTGCTTCGTTGTACGAACCATGTGCAACGGTGGCATTCAAGCATAACTTTTTTAACACAAATTCGCTTTTTCAAGGCCCTCTAAACCTAATCTTACTGTCTTCACCTAATGACGGCAAACAGCAATGCGTAATTTCTGTTTATTGGATAACAGATAATGAAGATGGCGAATGAATGTAATCGCGTTGTTTTAATTTCGCTTGATCAGGAGATGATTTTTGTCATTAAGTACTTGGTCCTGGTTGGGTAGATTATATATTGCCTAATGTCAATTGTTGCTGATTTCATTGAAATGTATGAAAATCAACCAACTGCGATCTTTTAGAAAAGCTAGATGAAACTCGTTCAGACGACACATATAGTAAAATTGAAACGATGCAGAAAGAATACGAAAGAACCATGCGCAAGAACGTCATTCAAAATCGTGAAGCGTTTCATATTTTCAATCGACCCTCGAAGGGTGATTCAAATACTCGAGCATTCTATTCGAACATTGTATTCGTAAAGCGCGATCAGTGATATTGTCTAAAGCGTTTCAGTGCTCGACACAGGTTTAAGATTGATGTACATCAACAACCTTCAGAAACTCGTCACACCCAAGCAGTGTATTTTTGCTGATGATGAGCAATTTTTATATGCAATTAAAGTCAAGCCTTATGAATCAACAAAACAGTCGTAGCATTCAATTTACTTTCTACCGTTAGTAAGAATTTATGAAGGTTTCCTACACAAGCGGTACATCTGATCGAACGAATTGTCTCCCCTATCATATACGTCACACGTATTGAGGTCAGGTTCAATATTCCACTTATCGATTTAATTGAGACTTCGAAATACGGTGTAGGTAATGTATCTTTTCAATTCGAACGGTTATTTTCAGTCATAAAATAGCGTTGGACTAATCTTCTCAGATAATCGTGTACTATAAGCTTTTGCTTACCTCACGTTGCACCAGTTTGCGATGATTTTGTAGGCCGCACCAATGTATTATCTTAAAAAAATCAAAACAAACAAGGGACCTAAATTCTTGTATTGAATAAGCGAAAGTGTATAGTGCTCCAGCATCAGATTCGATGAGATTCCGATAGACACATTATTTTATTTATTTGAACGTTGCGCTTATAAAATTTTTCAGTATCAACCTAGAAGTTCATGCATGTGGACAACGTTGATCTGTTGTTAATTTTCTAAACTAACATGTTTGTGCCAACTGAAAACTTTGGATCAGATTCCGCTGCACGACTAGCTTGTTGCAAGGCACTTGTCGTTACGGCTATTATGTCAACCAATCTTTACAATGTTCACTTGCGTTAGATTGATGTGCATACACATCATATAAGAAAAGTTGACCACCAATCCTGGTCATGTTATCATGACGTTATACATCTGAGGCTGTCTATCGGCTGTTTAGCGGTGAGATTATAAGGAAATTGACTTAGTAAACTGCCAATTACTCACATAGGTATTTTATGTGAACCCTGAACCAGGGGTGCAGAGGTTGCGAGGTGTCACTTTGTGATTCGTGGTTCTTTGTAACAACCCTATAACAGTGCACGGGATTTTAACTTTGTTTACCGCTATTCAAAAAGTTAGAAAGACTCACTGAACCTCATCTCACTCTCTAAAATTAATAACGGCAAACTGTAAAACTGTGGTAGTGTGAAATGGATTGGATGTGAGCATCATAAAGACTTGGTTTTCAATAAACGCCTTAACGCTAGAAAAGCAAAAAAGTGGTGATTCTATATTTGAACATCGCGGTTCTTTGCAAGAACCCTATTCAACAGTACCGTACAACTTGTACGGTACAAGTACATCATTGATGAAAACTTTACCACTGGTTCAAGGCTAACAACAACGGATCTAACTTTGCTTAGATGATGACGGAAAAGAGCTGGAAACCGGGAGCTGTGTTTTGATAGGAATTGAGCAACAGAGAACATTGATAATTACTCTTGTTCCCTGTCTTAAATATAGACGTTGATTTAATGGATATCTTGTGTTTGAAGTGAAACGTTTTCGAAAACGGTTTCTAAGCAATTCAACAGAAATGTCTCAGCTTCACACAATTAGCGCTTCCTTTTGTTTTCCTCAGGCGCATGAACGTTTACAACATGAGCCCATCAGCTTAGTCGGCTCTCTTGCTGTATCCAAAAGTTTCACATATATTCTCAGTTGCATTGACCATTTCACAGCTAGAAAATTGTTGTTCCAATTAACCATATCGTGTACCAGATACAGTTAACATTGACCGTTTGAATTTACTTTTGTCCAGTGTCCCCTTTCGTTTGGAACGCTTGTATTTCTCTCATTTTATAATGACCCGAAACAACGTGTTTTAACTATTCCCACTGGTGTTTGTCTTTAGTCACCTTAATCGATTAAACTTCCAGAACAATCACAGTCAGATTCTTCCAATCCAACTTCATTACGACAAACACGCAATTGCCGTATAGTCAAATGGCCGCAAAAGATGACCAACTTTTGTACTATGTGACCCATTCTACTGATATGCTATAAAGGTCCAGGTATCTATTCATGAACAAGCTTTTGCCGCAATGCTTGCTGACCTGGAAACACAGTTTTAATACTTCGGCTGACATCGAGCGCATATTCATCATTTAGGGGAGAAAATCTGTAGTGATTTGAACAGTCGTATGTTTTGTATCATCTTGTGTGTCGTTTCAAATCGATTACAATTATTGCAATTTTGATCTATCGACTTCTTTATATCGCTATTACTAACATATCCTAATATTATTCATATGTCATATAACAGTTGTACATCATCCAGACACTCAATAATAACAATATTGGGATAAAACCGATGATCATGAACCAAAGGCTAATTTGCATGCGTTTTCATCAAACCACAACGCACCATTTATTATCACGAAATACAGCTTATTATTTCAAAAGACGAAGAGACAAAACGAATATTATATAGGTCAAACTTCTATGCATTCCTCCACCAAATACGACAATGTATTCTGCAATTTGATTTCCACCAAAATTTGCGTTATTTTTACAGCAGTGATCGATGAAGCCAGCCTTTTCGACTTTATTATTATCCATTTAGTATGCCTCGGACTCCATGTTGCATGTGGATATACCGGGACCACACGAATCCTGAAGATTCATTCCTCAACATCCACTAAAACTTAGTGCCCTTGAACACGCATTCAATTCCATTTGAAATATAATATAGTTACTGTACCATACAAATAACGATAAGGAGAAGTAAGAAGTGTAGTGAACTTCTTTTACTTCGTAATTTGTACACACAATTTTGACCTAGTATGGTTAATCATTTTTGGGCCATGTACTAATGCTTGTACAAAATACTTTTTGGCGGATAATGTAACTTCGAACTCCGACTTTGTCTTTTTCACTGGTTGCGATGTCTGCGTGCGTAACTAATTCCGAAACTTCGATTATCGGATTCTCCAACATTTTAGCGCATTCTGCACCTAGGATTCCATCTCTTAGATTCTCCAGTGTGGATTACCTCGCTATCGATGGACTTCACGGATATTTTTTTAGACATTGCATCTTCTTGGTATTTAAGTGAGTTCTTTTCTTTTCTGTTGTATTGTTTGTAGTGCAGACTTATATTTGTTTCTACTACATAATTGGTGAGCACCGACAAACCGCAATTTTTTGCATTCACGATAACAACTTATTTGTTAATTTTTGACTTATGTTTCATATACTTATTAAGTACCCCATAATGAACAATTTCGCTATAACTAAAGCTCCTCCAATCCAACAACCACAGTATATTCCCTGCACATTCCCGGCTTAAATTTTTCTAATCTCCATCTTTGGTTCGGCCAAATTGAAGCTATTTTTCGTATATAAGACGTCACCGATAATTGTATTAAGATTTCTCATGTGCTGCTCCTGCTCCCTCTGGACGTAGCTGCAGATGGCAGTGATCTTATTAATTCTATGCCCGAGGTTAAGCCATAAGAAAAGTTTAAATCGGCCCAAATAGACGGAATTTTTTTTTTGAGCAAAAGAAGCTCGACATATACTTTTCCGAAAAATGCCAGGCTATTTCCAATTTTCCTGTCTTAACAATGGTAGCGCAGTTGCGTCTTTTATCGTCATGATCAACGTGCACAGTTGCTCTAATGCAAACTGCGTAAAAATCATTGCACCGCTGAATGATTTGCTCAACTCCAAAGCAAAATCAATGTAGATTCCGCCAGAGGCACTTGAAGCTTTCGTTGCATCCACAAAAGCTATTTTTTTGTGCCACCGAACTTCCTTTCATCGATCCAGACCTGACCTTTCTTCAATCATTGACGACTGATTCCTGCAATTCTGTTTTACAAGAACACCATAAGATGACAGTCCGTCCAGTGGCATTTTTCTCGCGAATGCCTAATCCGGAAAAAAACCCGCTACAGTACAATTGGCCGTGAATTACTTGTGATATATTTTGACATACAGCAATTCCGTCATATATTGAATGGTCATGACTTCCTTATTTTCAAGGTTTGCAAACTACTGACGTTTGCCATGCAGTCTAAACTCGATCGTCATTCGCCGCGAGATTCGATACTTAGATTACATCTCTTAATTCTCTTCTGAAATTAGTTACGTCAAAGAAGATGTGAACTTGGTTGCCGATGCTTTATCAAGACCTGACATATCTGTTTTGTCTGCAGGCACATCATTCGATCTCTACCTTTTGGCTTACCACCAAACCAAGTTTGATAATACTGAACTCGCGAAGTGTCGATCCTTGAATTGGCAGCCGATGAATTGCTGACGTGTGATATCTCGACAGAAAAACCTAGTCCTCTTGCTCCTCTTCCTATGCGGAGTGTAATTTTCGATCTTTTTTTATTCGATGTGTGATCCTGGAAAGCGTGCACCATGAGGCTAATCGCAGATTGTTTCGTTTGGCATTCCGTGATTCAGGATATACGATCATGGGTGCAGCATTGAATACATTGTCAATAGAACAAAATATCGCGACAGACTTTCACACATGTTGTTTTATTTAGGCGTCCGAACAGTAGATTCTGTCATGCACATATTTATGTTTTCGATCCTATGCCATTATCGAACGGATACTCACTCTTGCTAGCGGCGATTGGTCGCTTTGCTCGATGGCCGATTGCTGTTTCGATCAAAGACAATTTTCATTCGCTATAGCACGCGTCTTCGGCGAACATTGGATTGCGAATTTGGGCACACCATCTATCATCGGAACCGATCGTGGCGCTCAGTTTAAATTCACATTGTTCCGACATTCGACTAGACTCCTTTGCTGTCAGCACATCCAAACCACTGCCTACCACCCTAACTAAAATGGATTGTTTGAACACTTCCACCGGTAATTCAAAGCTTTTTTGGCTTGTCAGCCTAATCCTAATAAATTCACTGAAAATTTATCACTTGCTCTTCTTGGATTTCGTTTTATTATCAAAGAAGTCATGAAATTGTTAGCCGCAAAGTTAATTTTAGTACTATCTTGTGTCTTCTAGGTGAACACGTTGTGCCATGCTAGTTATTACCTCCTGATTTAGATTACAATACTTGCTTGTGAACGTTTATATCCAAGTTGGATTATACGCCGCCTAGACATCGCAGTATCCACCAACAGAAATCACCTCATCACAATACGTGTGATTTAGTTTTTGTGCGACGTGACTCTGTTTGTGGACCTCTTAAATCGTACTATGATGGATCTAACAGGGTTATCAAGCGTAAATCCAAGTACTTCGTTTTGGATATGAATGGTCGATGAGACGCGGTTTCTGATGATCGCCTGAAACCAAATTTTTTTGAGCTTGAACCGCCAACCCCATCCAGTATCATTACCACTCAGTTACTACCGCCTAATAATCCTCGTGTGCCCACCTCCCCTATGTTCACCCCAATCATCCGGTTTAAACTCAAACAGGTAGACATGTACATTGGTTCAAACGTTTCGCTGACTATATAACCTTATGAACATTTCGAGCGTATGCTATCCTTCATTCAAGCCAAAATAACGATATTTGGTGAGTATTGTAGTGAATTAATTTCACTTCGTATTTTGTACCTGAACTATTAGCCTTCTAATGTTATTTCTTTTTTGCCATGAACACTTTATTCCTACTAAAGTTTTTACGATATAGTTTTGGCAGGTAATATAATTTTGAACTCAGACTTCGTCTTCTTCCCTGGTTGCGAAGTCTGCGTGCGTTACTTCGTGGCGGAATTGTGAGTAACAGATTCTCCACCTTGGATTCCATTGGTTGGATATTCCTGTGTGGATAACCTCGCTTTCGTTTAGCTTCAAGGATGTTTCTTTGGACATTTGCTTCCTTGGTCTTATAGTGAATTCTTTCCATTTTTGCCGTATTGCAGACATATATGTTTTTTGGTCCACTACAGATGCTTTCTATTACTTCTCTGTGTGCGCAGTGCGCTCACCGATTATTTCGTACGAGTCGAAATGCTGTTCAAACATGCTCAGGTCCAAGCGCATTGAAAATGATTAAATTTGTATTTAAAAAAATGTTCAGGATTATCTATTAAAGATTCCCGTTACTGTGAATACGAAACGATTGTTGATGAACCTTTATTTTACACTAATTAAAACTCAGTGTGGTTAATTGAATACCGTTAAAAAATTTTCCAGTAGATCGATAAAAAAATCACCACAATTTATCGCTTCGTTGTCTGAAACAAACAATGTTTTCGACTCGTGAAACATTGTCATTTAGCCAAAAGCCCATTTGACTACGCTTAGACACTATAGCAGCATAGACGATTTACTAGGATAGCCTCATATCACAAGAAAATAGTGATATATAATTATACATTTTGAATTGTAAAGTGTAGGATTCATTCTCTAGCCAGTTTTGGACATCCAGGTGCAGGAATTGGTCGCAATCCGTTTCATGACGGGACGTGTAACCTTGAGAGATTAGTTTTGTTCTTGGTTGTTCACCGTTGTGAAATACGAGGTTTATGTTAACAAGTCAATGACGAGATCGTTGCAACGAATCCTTAAATCACAAACAAGACAGCAAGTGTCTCGTTCCTTTTAATGACGCTGATTAAAGGTTGACACCCCAATATATTGTACAGCAGATTATACAGTGTAACGTCTGATTAATTTCTAATAATATTAACAGAATATTTATCATTCAGAATATTTTGTTTTGCTTGTGACCGTAATACGTGAGACTTGTTTAGTGAAATTTCTGAAGTATGATTCTAACTGAGATCGCTAAATGCTAAGGAATTTCCATACACATCGTATTAGGAAAATTGACCGTCATTCTTACTCAGTTAAGCATTACGCAAACATATTCTAGGCTTACTATCGGCTATTTAGCTGTAAGAAAATAACGGAACTTGCTGTGTAGACTAAAAATTAGGCACGTTGAAATTTTATGTGTGCCTCGAACAATTGGTTCTTTGTGATTCTGTGTTTGAACATCGCTGTTGTTTGTAAGAACCCTATATGTCAATGGTATACAATATGTTTAACACATTAGTGCTGTTCCAATTTTTACTAACCTCTATCTAACTGTGTACACCTAATGACGGCAAACATCGAAAACACAACATATTTAAAATTATTCACAATAAAATTTGTTACAGTGGATCTCTTGTGTCAGAAAGTAAACGTTTTTTTAAAGCTCTTCTCCTATCGATTTCATAGAAAATTATCTGCTATAGGATAATTCGATACTAACAAGCGAAACCTTAGGACTTATAAAATCGGGATTGTGGACGCTGATCAATTTGTGTATAATGGCTTGCAGTTCTCTTAGGATGGGAAGACATTGCTTATAGCAACTAACTCTAATCACATCCTCTTGGTCGACGCTATCAAGGGAACGCATCTTCATATGCTTATGTTAAGTACTCTATGGCAGCTATCAAAAATTGCGTGAATACTCGCAAAGTACCCATAATTCTTTTTTTTATTGGTTCATTATTTTCAGTAGAAATAGGTTGCATTTTTTTGTTTTGTTACTCATGAATCTCATGTTATTTTGCTGCTTTGACTATCCTTCCTCTCCACCTTTTGCGGTACAGCAAAACAGATCTTCTAACGCTGGATACATCGTTCACTCCAGACCGCTAGTTTTTCATGGTTGGTTCCCGTGATGGTCACAAAAACATTTGGACTGTCGACACAGGCATGCGATTCGCAAGTTTAACTGGCCACGAGACAGCGATGCAGCTACCGAATGCAGCCATCCACACTTATTCATTCAACTCGCGCTATGCCATGCTCGCCACAAGGTCCCACCAGACTTTGATTTGGTTTCCGAGCGTCGACGAATGAGGACTTTCCGAAACCCACTCGCGTGTACATACATAGTGTTGTTTACCAAGAAATCGTTTCTCATCATTCTACGCGTTTTTCTTCTTCGAGGCCTAACCCTATTACGCATTGGTCGATTATTTAGTACCCTCACGTTCTGATCCGAATTGGTTGACGCGCGACATAGAATTAGTTCCAATGAGCAAGTGGGATGCTACAAATGAGATGTCTGGTAAAACTGCTTTTAAGCACTCGAATTCGTCATCCCAACACATATATGTTTTGCCGTTGATTCAATTGCGTTGGAAAACGTTAGTTTCTAAACAACGATATGTTTGATGGAAATGCAAGCAAATTAGTTTCTTGTTAATGATCATGGGTTGAAACCGTATCTACATTTGTATGGCCTCAAGCAATTGAACAGATTGGTTTCCCCAATCATATCCAAAATTGTATGTATGTATGCATGTGTGAAATCACAAAGCTGATCCAGACATAGTGCCGCACAGTCAAAGACTGCACGTGGGCCAAGATACTGTCAGGATGCCCAGACCTAGATATATATAGAAAAGAAAAATAACAATGAAGGTAAAACTCCTGCATGTTTTTGCATGCAGATAACTGCTGCTGGCAAATTAATTCAGGACGGTGTTGAATGCACAGCACAAAAATGCTGCACGATTGGACATCCGTGCCGATCCTGATCCAGCCGTCCATACCTGACCAGCACAACAGCAAGAAACCGGTAGTGAGGTATCTATGCGAACAAACAAGCAAATAAACGTTTTCATTAGTGACTTCGCCTGTTTTTCTTGCATTTTTCTGTCTAATTTCTCCACTCGCTCTCTCGAAATCATGCTACTTATAAGTAAATTCTAAAGCGAAATATCTCCCGATCCAGGTCGACTAGATAGAAGTCCTACCGTTTTTCATCTTTTGTAAGCTGGGGATTTTGGAATCTGGGTACAAGCATATGCTTTCTTCATCTCGAAATCCCTAAATATCAGACTTAGTCTTCACTACTGTGGAATCTATGTACACTATCTACAACGCAATAATTCCTGACGTAGCAAATGTTAATTGGATTATAATAAACCTGGTGCTGGGAAAATTGGCATAGTGGTTCTGAAAAATTGGAAGAATATGATTTGATGCGTATTTTTGAAATGAAACATTTTTAAATTGGAAACTTGCGTAATTCTTAACATCGATTTGTTATGATGGGCTGATAATAAAAGCTCGTCTACTTGGATGCGAAAATCAATTAGGACAAATTATGTCATCCTCCTTAGTATTATCAAATTATATTGTCCAACTTAAAGGGAGTGAAGCTTCTAAAATTCCTCATAGGTCGACCCAATTCATTGTTGTTTTTGTGATTAACTTTGTTAAAATTTTATCCCGCTAGGTGTTGGATGACATCTAGACACCAAGATTATTTTGCGTGACACTACGGACGAGATCTTGCATAGCACGATTTATTCATTATTCTATATTTCTCATATCTGTCCAGGCCTAAACAACCTGAGAGTTATATCGTCCACATGCAGTCCCTGACTTCGCGGCACTTTGCCTGGATCAGGCTTGTGCTTTCATACCACATCATATGACTTTCTTCATTGGGATACTAATTGGTATGATTCATCTAAATGTTTTGGAAACATGAACATGCTTGCTCAGATATTGAATGTGGATATTTTGAGAAATTTGATGTTTTCTGAGAGGCTTTACACGTATATCCCGTTTATTGTATGACAGATTATGTTTGCGTGACGCCTCAGCATCAAAATCCTGATACATTTATCTTAGTAGGAGTCCACCGAGAGACACATCTCTAGAGTTATGATTAATGTCGGAACTTATTAACAAATGATCAATTCAAACGCAAACAGTCATCGTTATACTCCAGTTTACATGAGTGTTCGGAGACCTCCCACCGAGTCTCTGAAAATTAATGCGAAAATACTAACGGAATACAGGCAATCAGTAGGGTTGTTAAAGGAAACGTTGATGCTCAATTTAACTCAATATTACACTACACGTTACTAATGATTAATTCACACAACAAAAGATTAAAACCGCTGCATTATTGGTCAGATTTCACGTATATGTAATTTTTGAATAATTTTTCCGTTCGTGATATGATGAATAACAAACTTTAACAATTTAAATAGCTTATTTTCAAGTAAAATTTGGCAAAATGTGTTGCGCACGAACTCTGGTAAATTTGGTGAATTGGGCGCCCTTAAACTTATCTATTTCGCGAGAATGCGAGCTCTGAGGTTAAAATTCAGTGATTACGCCACAGTCTCCACGCAATCCGCTCTCATAATAAGCATGTCACAAATTTAGAAGTTGGGATTTCGATTAAGTATTCGGATGTACGATTATTCTAATTTTGATATCTAAAGCTTTTGGTCTAATTTTGGTGACGATTATTCTGAAATGATCACAATGTACCACGACAACAAATCCGTATATTAGAAATTGTATCGCAAAAACTCTGTGCTGGAAATTGCAGTCCTCAACAACGGCCTCACAACGTGGGATTTATCGCATTCCGTAGCAAAAATTGCCAAAGATTTCGGTCAAATGATGCCTCCTGCAAGTCGCGCCGAGTGTAACTTTTGATAGATTAAAAATAACGGCAATTATACTAGCAACAATGTGGACTAGTCATCACTTATGAAGTTTTTCGTATTTCAGTACTCAGATTTATTCATAGTTCATACGCGGGTAAAACGTTATGCTTTACGTGACTAAAAAAATGTAAATATTGTTAATTGGAAAAAATAATCACAATTTGTGAAATATTACTGTCTAGCGGATAAATATGCCCGTCATTTTGGGCATCTTCTGATGTTTCAAAATTGTCAATTGTTTCATATTGTATCACATTAGTAGGTAAAATATTCCACAGTTGCAAACAGAAAATGCGAATTTTGGCAGTTTTAGCCCGCCTTTTGTCGGTAGAGAGTACACGGATGACGAGGCAATATGTGTTGTGAGACAGATGTGAATGATGTCTATATGGATGGATAATTTTATTGAGCAGTGCCAAAGTGAGAGTGTTGTGATTTTCGTTGTCGTCTGCATTGAGTTGATAGCAATGTCAGTCTGATAGGTGCATTTCCAACATATACTAAAAAAGTCGTGAGACTGCTTTATCGACTTCCGCTGAATAGTTTCCAATAGCTGAATGTGTGTTTTCAAACAAACATCACACGCGGTGCGCGGATGTAGGTTGGAGTCGAATTGCTGATAACATTGTTGTATTCGGCGATGGATTGCATAGACGTTCGACCTATATATTATTTGTTATGCAAATTCGTGTTTGGCGATAAAAACTGCATTACGTGCTATTCATTGGTGTCCTGGTGTGTGAAGGAAATATATTCAAATAATCATTTTTGGTAATTTTCATGGGTTTCAACCCTATCTACGTGAATATGGTCTCTAGTGATTGATGATGCATTATTCAAGAATTTATGGTATAAACAGCTTGTAACAGTAGAACACCACAGGATATTCGTATAAGGACAATCAATATGTATACAAAATAAATTGAGACATCAGGAAGATCGACAGTTCTGTAGTTACAAAAAATGTCATGTATTTCCGTGTTATGATTTAAAAAAAATATTCGTTTAGACAAAGATTATGTTATAGAAACAGGATGTAGAGTGGAATAACTACGCATAAATATATCCAATTTGTTTCTGAAAATCCTTCCACTAGATGATTGTACAACATCTGACGGTATGGAGTTCCATTGGGAACAAAATCGCACCGAATATGTGGACGGACGGGAGTGGCAAACGAGCGCATTTTGTTTGCCATTCTTACACTGTTTGGAGCATGCGGGTTTTGATCCCACCCTCCATACCTGTTGAGTGCATACACGCGAAACCGACCGTGTGTTGAGCGTGTCAATGAGATACATTTAATGGAACTTTATGAATATTTCAATTTCCTCAGTACTAATGAGTAATCAGTAGTTTATAGTTCAAAATGAATCATGAGACTTTGTGTGTTCCAGTTATGTCCGCCCACAAAGTTGAATCCGAGTCAACCAGAGAAGAACGACGACCGAGTATAAAAGGACTTTATTGTATTATTTTGTGAGTGTTGACTATGTTCAAATGGAATATAACAGATTAATAATGTTGAATTAATTTGCGAACAAATAACTGACTAATAACGTTAAAAAGAACTCGCTAGTTAAATATGGCTCTTTCTTTAGTCGAATTTAAACGGTAATATCTAAGTTTTCAAATTAGGATGTTATAAAACATAATTGTTAAGTATATGAGAATATTGGTGAAATGCTAATTGACGAGGGTAAATAATCCATTCGAAAACTTGTAACAGAGGCACAACTGAATAGATAAGCAGAATATTGAATCAGGCCTTCATACGACATTGAAAACAATCCATTCGATCCTGATAGATGCTTGTATAGGAACCCTTAGTAAAGTCTTTCTAACAGTATTAAATGAATAAAGTGCAAGGACCGTTCTGTTGATTACAATTTACCATCATCCGCAAAACTAAAATTCATGGTTGTGACGAGTTGATGTAGATCAACCAAAAAACCGTGTGTGACAACACTGTTAATCACGATTTTTCTTATAAAATTCTCGAGTAAGATGCTCTAAACTATTTGTCCAAAACTTCGATGTTCGGAAGAATATATGAAACTCTTCACGGTTGTTCTCAGCCTTCTTGAGCAGGGTCCATGCGTATCCTATCTACATCATTTCAATGGTACTATATGTATCGTCTGAACGAAGTTTTATCTAGCCTTTACAAAAGATTGCGGATGGTTGATCCGTTTGAAATTCGACAGAATCATATGCGAATGACAGTGAAGGACCGATATTATTTCCAACCACGACTAAGTACGAAATAAAAAAATCATCTCCAGATGAAGCGAATTTTGTATTGGTAATAGCAAAAGTAGAACGAAACGCAATTTAATTCATCCGCCATTTTCATTCGTTGTTGTGCAATGTACAGATATTACGCAGTTTTGCCAGATCACGTAGGCTTATTGGAGCTGCAAATTGAGTAAATTTTGAAACTTAATCAAACTCATAACTCGCGTGGTCTTATAGCCAGGTACGAAGCTCTGAGCAGATATATCCCTCCTGTATGGAGTATTTTTGGTTAATCTATATAAGAAAAACTCACATATTTTTTCTGCATGCGCCACATGTCTGTTGATGGTGGGTTGGGTGTAAACACGTTATCTAAATTCTCTGAGATCTATTTAATTTATGTAAACTTCAATGTTCGAGGTTGAACTTGATTGACTTGAATAAAACACTTTCAAGTGAAACGTTTGCAAAGAATCAAAATATATTTTCACAATATCCATATTTGCCTGCACTTTGATTTATCACACCCATTAACGGGATAGTGTTTGGATTCATCAGGCATGGACAGTACGATCAGGATCCTCAACTCTTGATTCGGTATAGAAATGTGCGAAAAGGTTCCGCATTGTATATATGTGCGTTATTAAATATCAATGAATGACGATATATGCATACTCGATTTATCGTACGGGTTAATTTATGTTGATTACCGACTGTTCAACAACTCACAGTTTGCTGGTCTTCCCCAAGAAGCAGACAAGGCAATAAGGCGCAGAACTACAAATCGTTTCAACAACATGTTATACATTTCTCACGAGTTGTCTGCAATTTATACATTTCCATTCACTGTATTTCGAGTAACCTATTGGTGAGAAATAGGAGAGGCAATGAGATTTCGGTAATACGACTGTTTTGATCCGGCAAGTCAAACGTGTATAGCCCTAAATTGAATTTTTTCTATGCTCTGTTTGTCGTATGAAATCGCACATGATCGAATTTTGTTGAAGCAGAAAATTCGACTTTTCTATACGAATTCCAAGCTCCAGTTTATCTATCATTGGATCGAATAACGTATGCAATAAAATTGATAGTTGATTGAAGAGACTATTCTACAAAAGAATATTTAGTGTAGGAGTTCCCACAATTCGTTTCCTCAGAGAAAATGATCACCTAATATTTAACATCACCAGAAAGCGTTTGAGGCTATTTAATTTCGTGTGCCGATATAGCAAAATTCTCACCACGTGGTCGTGAATTGCCGTGCAATCGTTGCCACAAATGATGCATTTATGAATGCAGGTGTGAGTCAGATATTATTATAGGCGTAAAGTCGACGATAATTGACGTAAATGCTAAATTGTGAAATATTCAGTTGATTCGATGTACAACACGGTACTGAAGATGGCATGACTGAGAAAGGTGTTGCATATTATTTAAAATATTAGGCTCTCTTGCCTCTACAACGATGAGTAGTTTCGCATTTCCTTCAACGTTCTTCACAACTTGCAGCAAAACTGTTTCTCGTGGAAGTTTCCATCACAAGCACAAGCTCCATAGTTTTTTTATATTTGAATGCTAATGTTTAATTTACAGCAGAAACAAAAGCGGACATTGCACAGTTTCTTGTTGAACTCCGATGGAGGTTTTAGTTTTATTGTATGGCAATCCATCTGCGATAATTATTGCGTTCCAATGTCGCACAAACAGTAGAGGCGTAAATTCTAAGTACATCAGATTTCGGGGAATCAAATGGGAATCGACTATCTCAACAACTTCCGATATGTTCATGTAGCAATCTTAAATGCAGTTACCTCTTTCCAGTTCTTTCGCCCAATGTTTTCGTTCACGGAAATGATTTGGTAGACTGCATGCATTTATCGGATTATCACCCACACATCCCGTGATAAAGTGATACCAGCATTTAGATTTAGGTATATAATGGGCCATATACGTTAATCCATCTCATATTACGATTTCAATCAGAAAAACAATGATTGTCTACAATAAAGGTGTCGATCAGTTGTCTGCTTTAAAGCTAAATGCGAAGAATTATTCGTCAAACAGTGGACCATAAAAACAATTAGGAGTTAATACAGAGTTTGCATAATGCCATCAGTCAGCGTATCATGGAAATTACACAAAGCTAGTAATTTTCAACTAAAACTATCAAATAGCAGTCTGAGTTATTTACTGCTAACGTTTCATCAATTAGCACAATCAGCAAATTTTATATTACACTAGAAAGCAACTAATAATACAAACATTTTGATTAGATCATCGAATCACAAATATTAACTATCGTACAGAGAAAACAGAATAAAGCGAAATTTCGCAAAAAACCAATTCAATTTTTTTGGCAAGCAGCAACACATATTCCGATCGGCCTATGTTTACAATCAAATTTCGGAAAAACCAATTTTGGAATAACATCATTCTCCTTTATTATCAAACTTGCCAAACATTCAAGATACGTCTGATTTCGTAAGCTTTTACTTTTCTTAGCAAAAAGGTTCTGTGCTTTGTCTTACGTTTATGTTTGTGCAGTTTGCTCATCGATTTTAACGTACGAGTCAAAATGCATTTCAAAGCACCACAGGATCAAGCACACTGAGGGTGTTTTAAATTGTACCATTCGAAAGTCGAGAAGCATTTGAAGCGCACTGAAAGTTATCTAATTAGTGATTTCCCTACAGCGTTCTGGAGAAACTGTTGAAGATTCACGTTACTGTGAACACGAATAGATGGTTGATGAACCTACATTTTTCACCACAGAAATATCAGCGAGGTTATTCGAATATGTTTTTTCAAAATATTTCTGATAGATTACTTCAACAATCACCACAATTTATAGCTTCGTACTCTGAATCAAACAATATTTTCTACACGTCAGTCTGTTTGATTTGGCCAAGGGTATATTCAACCAAACCTTAGACATCGTAATACCATAAATGATTCATTGATATCGCCTTATATCACGAGCGAATAATAGTATTCAATTATATATTCATACTTTTAAAGTACACGATTCATTCTTCAGCCAGATATCATCATCCAGGTGTAGAAATTGGTCACAATACACTTCATGACACCTCCATGTGACAGGACGTGTAACCGGGAGAGATTCGTTTTGTACTTTGTTGTAGTCTGTTGGGGAGTACGAGGTTCACGTTTACATGTAAATGATGAGATGAGCAAGTTGGCAACGAATTACTAAAAATTGAATAGTAGACAGCAGTTTTCTTTGTTCCGTTCAGGATGCTGATTGAAACGCTGACCCCCCAATATTTATTCACTGAATTATACAAATTATATACAACAGAGTTCTGACTATCATCTCAAGCGCTGCGGGAAAGATTGTTCCTCCCGAATCGGACTGTTTAGTCATTCAGAAAGCTGCAAAACATGAAATTTATGCGATGCAATGTACATCCATGGTCGACATCGACCGACGGAGGTTAGTAACAAGATTATACTGGGTAACGCCGGCTTAATGTCCAATAATCTTCACAAAACGTTTACCATTTAATATATTTTGTAACAACTTATGATATTTACCTGTCAAAACTGATAAAATTCACCGAAGTGATCATGCGACCTAATCGCTGAAACACGTAATTCGAGAGTTGTGTAATTACATCGGGCTGTATCATCATGTTTTTGAATATACTCTACAATCAATGATTCAAGGATTTATGGTTAAAAAAGTTAATACTATACAACACCACAGGATGATGGTATACATTATTATGTGAAAATTATAATTGTATAAAAGAAATAGTGAATATCAAATGCAAGGGTTAAAAATTGTATTGTTTTGCATATGTAACTCCAATTTCGCAATAAACACCGCCAGGCAAGGAGAGTCCACCACATGTTGGGGTGGTTAATTCCAAAGAAATGTAGCACGCATGGCGAATAAATTGCGTCCGAAATTAATACGGGAACTTGGGACGTAATGGGATAAGCTATATCACTTTAAGCAAGGTTTTCAGTGGATATTCTTAAGTTGACGAAATTCTAAAGGTCAGAATAATTTCGAATCGTATCCTCCAGCGCGTAAAGTCACATAGACCCGGACGTTGCAATCATTCGGTGTACGAACATTGCGATACCCATCACTAACATTTGCGCGGTGATAGATTTTACACAGAGATCAAATATCTTTTCTCTCACGCTAGGTGGAGGGACCCAGACCTCTATCGCATACTCCATCGTAGGAGGTAGGTAGGTTCATTATCCTCGGTAACGTTACCAGCGAGAATCTTCTAAATATTCTTCAAAAGATACGCAACAATCTGATGGTCTGTCGATCTGTATATTAGAAGTGCACCGTACTCCTCCGGTTTCCACGAATCAATATTCCCAGATCTTTTTTCCAACGAGCAATTTTCCAGGTTTTCAGTTTCCAATCTATATGTCCAAGGAACATTCTTGCCAAGCTGGGGCAATCGTTCTTTACTCACGTTACTTACTTATGTTGAATGTCATATCATTCATGGCCACAAAAATTTGACACGTTGTCCACATACCTTTGCAGTTTCTCACAATCTTCCGCAAAACTAATTTGCGTCAAAATTATCATATCATCCGCGAACAGGACCAATTTAAATTATATGAGGGGGGTAAATTGTTCATGTATATTGGAAAGGAGAGCCGAGCTCGCGCGTATCCTTGTGGGACTCCGCTGGTGGATTGGTACATTTTAGATAGCACTCGGTTTACTTTAACTTCGGCGTGGTGATCTGACAGTTAGTCGCACAACCATAAAAGGAGCGGTTCATATATTCCTAGATGTATCAGTTTTTTAAAAAGCAAAGAGTGTCAAAAACCTTAGAAATATCTAAGTAACAGACGTGAATGAAATTACTTCTATCCAACTCCAGTCACGTCGTCTAAAGTTATGATAAGTTTTGTTAGACAAGAGCAATGAGATCGAAATATACGGTGCGCTGTCAAAAACAAAATACACAATTCAAAGTGTTCAAACATTCTTTCCGAGACTATAAGTTCGATGACCTGACCAATAACAGGTAAAAGTGTTACAAAACGATTATTTGCAGCTCCAGATCGGCAGCCTACTTTAAAGATACGTGTAATCACGCCGAACGTACAAGCATTCGGTACCACGACCTTAAGCATCGAATGGTTAAACAGGATGGAAAGCGGTTCACAAATCTGACGATGACTCAACCTCAGCACATCCCGTTTTATGCCTTCCGCATCTGGTGTTTTTCTGACATTTAGTGTGAGCAATTGACTTGCGATGATCTCAGGATTTAGCAAAATTTCCCCCAATGTCTGGATTACTGATTCAGCTGAATACTCAAAATGTTCCGCTAAAACGTTTCGCAAAAACACATAAGATTAACAAGTTGCAAGAGCATTCGCGGTGTTCAACGTGGTCTGAGTGCGTTTTCCACCATTCTAGACGACAATAATACCTGGTTTGACTTTTACTCTTGCGTTTATGATTTTATATAGTAACATAGGTTTGCATTCCATTTTTGACAAAAGCATCAATTTGTGCGCTTCCTTATCCTCTCGAATAATTGCAGTCACTTAGTTGCGTAACATACGGAAATTTTTCCAAGAAGTGAAAGTATTGTTGGCTTTATGCTGTATCCACGCTTCTCGCTTGAGCGCTATTCACTACTGTGTTTTGCTGCGCAACAAAACGAAGCGCATGTTGAGATCTTCTACGAGTGATCTCCGAGTTCTCATATATATTTAGTTTCAGAAAATCAGGGCCTATTTGGTAAGTCTGCGAATGCTGAATCTGCACAAGATATTTGATCAAGGCTAGTTTATCAACCAGGCAAACCACCGCTTTCAGGCAAGAGATTGATGTGCGGTACAGACATAGTCGAACACAAACAAATAACGGTTATGAAGAAACAATGATGCCTGGAATTCGATCGCTTTGATAGATAGTTCTTCCAATGTAAACACCAAATCCTAGACGGAAGGACGGTCAGAAGATCTTCCCCGAGTGCATTCGTGAACATAACGGGACTGAATCTAGTGCCTATTCAAATCGGTATTCTAGCGTTTGCGACGAGTAAACATCTCTGAGATAAATGCTAGGCAGGTCAAATTCGCCCGTGATTATTAGTGCTCCTTGCAGAGCGCGAGTCAACTGATAAAACACTTGGATCAACCGTTCCTTGTACTAAAGCGTAGATGAAGTAGACCCGTAGACTACACCAATCATGCAAGCTCAACGTTGCGTGTTGAGTTCGGTATCTTCTAATAGCTTTTCATTCACGTTTCATATTATCAGTCATTTCGGTAGTCAAGAAGGTTAGCATTATAGGGCTAGCACCTTGCTTTTTATGGTTAACAGCCCGCGGTATTCTAAAAGCATCCACTAGTATGGCTTTTTAATACCGATTGTTTCGGCTAAGTATTTCCTTTTTTGTGATCGTGCTAAACTTTTTCTTGAAAAGTTTAGTCAGCAGCATCTTTTGAAATGCCTAGAAATACAATACTTCTAAGACTATTTCCATCTCGATATTCACTCGACGACTTTCGCACCAACCATGGTAGATCTGCATGGATATGTCATTTAGATTCTGGAACACCTCTAAGAAGATAAGCAATTAGGAGTACATTTTTCTCGTCCTTCACAAATTGCAGCGTTATACGTAGGATACGATGATCATCTTTGTGAGGGATTAACTGCAGCTAGTTTCAACTGGCAACAAAGTTTAAACCACACAACTGAGTCACGTTTTTGTTCAGCTTCGAAAAGCGTCTCCGGTTACTCGGTCACGTTGGTACATAAAACACTGAGGTTTATACTCGCAGATTTGAGTTTATAATTTGAGCCTGTCTTTTGAAAACTGGTTTTACTGAGTTCCATCTCGTTTCCAATCAGTTGAGGATTCACTGATCCTTCCTACAAGCATCGGTTCATAATGTTGCAAAGCACGATTGTCATCAGTGGCGTTACATTGCGTGTTCGTTGTTCAAGGTAATTCAAGTTTTTAATGGTCTAAAAAGCACAAGCTTAACAACACCATGATGGTAAAAATTGAAATTTAAGTGTTTAAACATATAAAACATAATTATGACAGTATATAAGTGTTCTGGAAACGAATAATCCATAAAAGATTCGTCTATATTTCGTTTAAGTCATGCAAACTAGTGGCCGTGAGCAAACGTTTGAAGGTAACGTTCCAAGTAAAACACATGACAAGTAAAAATAGCTTCTACAGTTCCGACGGGAATGTGTTACGACCAGCACATATTCATGGGTCAGATTATTTCTCGTATCCTTTCGCATGAAAAAATCCTTTAAGTGATGGCTCGGGTTATGGAATGTTTTGTAAAGTAAGATAAGGTCTCCTCTGATTCGTCGATAGGGAAAGTCGAACAGATTCCGTTGAGCTATCCTTTCTTTATAAGGTTTGTTTCGGATGCAGAGAACTAGTTTTGTTGATCGTTGATAGATTCGCTGCACAGTAATGTAAAATGTGCAATGATTTCAGTTGATGACAGCAAGTGAGAGCCTATTCGAGATTAAAGATTAATTGATGAACAATATTCATCGTTAGGTAGTAAGAACCTGATATGTCAATGTAAGCTCTCCTTACATTTTGCATTTCGAAATAGAGATTCGGCGTAATCATTTTAGTAGATTTACATGGGCGGACCTCGATGATCATAACACTAGAAAATATAAACGGTCCAAAAGCAAATTAACATTTGGGCCCCAGTGAAAATCGTCTAAGCATGCTTAGCACACGAGAGAAGAGCTTTACATGTAGAACATCATTCAAAATAAACATGAACACTTGTAGGTTCTTTTCTTCAACGGCGTAATCTAAGATTTTGTCTCCATATTTGTATGGCATTGCGGTCAATCATCAATAATTTGTATTTTCACATATTCAAAGCCAGATTGTTTTCCAATGACTCTTTGTGCAATTCATATTTGTCCTTTTCTTTGCATAATCCATTCGATTCATTGCAAACTCTATTTTTATGATTATGGACTCCCGATCGGTCTCGAATATATTCAAATACTTTACAAAACAATATTATTAAACATAAATATTAGTAGTTTTTTTGAAAATCATGTCAATATTTGTTGAACGTTTCTGTAAGTTCCAGAGTGATACCTATACGAACACAATGAATATCACAACAGCTATTTGGTGAAATGTCTAAATAACAATATTTTGACTGCGTTTCGAGAGACTGTAAACAATTTTAAATAGTTGATTGAGTTGAATGCCGTCGGGACTATTATGTAAGTCGTAATTAGGTTTAATCCTATGCCGATGAATTTCAGATTGTTTAATCTGGGTCGAGAAATTTGCTGTTCGATGGTTTGGTTATACAATCTGGTAACCAAATTGCTTTAATGATTAACACCATGTGGTTATGCAACTATCTTTTTCAATCATGCGATGTATAGTTTACGATTTGCTATTTTATTTAGTAATTATCTCAAATAGTGCAAGTGTGATTTATGAATTCTATTTTCGTTATAAGAGGCCCGTTGAGATTTATTTCATGGAGGAATCCAATCGTGAAATATGATTTCTAGTGCCTATATTGAGTGAGCCTTTCAGATGTGGTTTCTTCAATATATGCTAGCATCGGTACGCATAACACTACAAATTTCAAAATGTATCTTCATTGTAATTTCGAGAAAAAACGGGACATCATTTACTTGTCATTTACTTGTCGTATGCTTGCTATTCCAGAACAAGCCCAAGTGATGAAAACAAAGAAGAAAATCGTCGCAGCTGGTTGCCATTAATCATCGATCGAAACCACGAAGGAATAGTGTATCGATATTCATGTTTGAACGCAGACTCGAATCCCGTCGGTTCGCGACCAAGGTTAAGCCAGGTGTATTTCCTATCCAGACAGGGAACGGACTGACTGATAATGTCAAGGATACAGCTGATGCCCTAATATCCTCATATGCGCGAGTATTTTTTCCAAAGAACTTGTCAACGCTGACGTCTTTGCTCCACCTACTACAAGTAGAATGTCTTAGCAACATCGAGGTAAATCCTACGGTTGTTCGAAAACATTTACGCTGGCTGAACGTTCGCAAATCACCAGGATAGGATGGAATAACACCCGCTGTTCTGAAGTCATGCGAGCTGGAGCTTAGTGGCCCACTAAGTGGTCTATTCAGTTCTAATAACATGGTTCACATGTTACCTGTCTGGACGCAAAGTAAAAGTCAGAATAGATGGTGAAACTTCTCGAACAATTGAAGCCACGAGCGGAGTCCCTCAGGGTTCGGTTCTCGGTCCAATACTGTTCCTCATATTTATAAACGATCTACCGAACTTACTAGCATGTAAGCTTGTTTTATTCGCAGATGATGTAAAAATCTGGACGAAGGTCAACTCTATCGAGGACTGTCATGTTCTGCAAGGAGATTTGAATAAGCTGCACCAGTGGTCAATCCAAAAATAACTGCCATTTAATTTCCGCAAGTGCAAAATGTTGCAAGTCGGAAAACCCTTTCCCTTTACCTACAAACTTGGCAGCCACCCGCTTGAATGGAGTACATCACAAAAAGATCTCGGAATCTTGGTGTCTGGCACTTTGAAGTACAGCCTGCAGTGCGACGCCGTCTACAAGCGTGCGTGCAGCTTGCTAGGTTTACTGAAACGCATTTTCGGACGTTTCCCACCACACTCACTCGCGAAATTACTAAACACTTACATACATCCTGTCGTTGACTACGCTGTACAAGCTTGGACGCAATGGATGGAAAAAAACATCTCGCTCCTCGAACGAATTTACCACAAGGCAACCAAAATAGTTACCGGATTGAATAATTTACCCTTTGAGCAGCGACTAACCAGACTTGGACTGAGCACCCTCGAGCGCAGGCGTATCCAACACGACCTCACTCTGACATATCGAATCATTTACTCGAAATCACACCCTCTCAAACACCTCTTCAAGTTTGGTCTGGTTGTCCCCACACGCAGCCACCATTCGACCCTTCAAATCCCACACTCACGATTAAACTGTCGTCGTCACGTCTTCGCTGTTCGTGTATGCTTCTTGTGGAATAGCTTGCCGACAGACATTGTAACCTCAGCGAATGAGCACATCTCTAAACAAAAGTTACGAAACCTTATGTTGAGAAATACTGCGTTGGCCCCTACCTATTGATGTCTATATTTTTTAACGCACGGAACTATTGTCCATCCAAAGATTCTTTTCCCTCAGTCTGTGTTGCCATTGAGGATTATTTTTGCTCCACCTATGAAGAACACGGATATGATCATACAAATAACGATTTTTTTTAATTTTTATACGTATATCCTATGGTACTGTACAGCAATTTGCTTTTTTAACCATAAATCTTGAATCTTGAATCTTGAATCTTGAATCTTCTGATTTCTATTTGCAAATATCGTCAGGTAATTACAATATAAATGTTCGATTATCTAGAACCTTACTTAAATGGTAATATAACTTTCATGATATCATCACGATATTCCAACGGGATACAGCGCTTGTGAATTCCATATAAACACTTCCATTTACTTGATAACGGAACGTATTGCTAAGCATTCAAAAGGATTTTATTCAAAATATAATCTGAGCCTCACATATTCCGTATTATGAATATTGAAATCGACCGTCTCTTGTTTCAGGTCCAGATCAAACCTCTTTCACGGCCGAGCAAAAGGAAAACGACAATTTTTTCTTTCACAGTTTGTCTGACCAACATGAAACTTGTGAATTTGAACAATCAGCTTCGGAAAACTAGGCGAGTGGGCAGCGAGACGGCAGACTTCTGTCCTGATGTCTACAGTTTGCAGTATAGACCGCTTAGGTGCGGAAGAACGCATTGGAGAACATTTGATTGCGAGCAAATTTGAGTCACCATTGAGAGAGAAGTTCAAGGTAGGCACGTTGACGAAAAGTCTAATGATGTCTTCTCACGAAGCTAACCATCGAAAATCACGAAATTCTTTTGCCGCTGTGCAGTTACTTTTTCAAACCAGCTTTTATTGTCCCGCATTTATAAGTATTTTTAGGAAAATATCGCATACGTAATATCAGTTTTCAATTTTTCGTAAAGAAATAGCTTTTGTAGAATATTTTAAATTATTACTTCTGATTTCAACAGTGAAATCAACGCATGTATATTACTTTGCAGAAAATTAATTGGATTAATTGTATTTATTATCTAAACCAATAGCAAGAAAATATTAACGACATCATTGTGACGTACAGCTTTGTGCTATTTTAACTACAGGGGATACGGTTGCATATCAATATGATATATTTGTGTATACCGAAGCAAACCCAGTGAGGAGCTTGATTTAAGTTTACTGTGAGAACGTAATTCTTGGACGCATTCCATCGCGCTATATCGCAAGCTCCCATTTGTTTTGTTAGAGCAATTGTTTGCCATGGCATTTTCAAACTCAAGTTGTGTAGACCCTTCGTGCAACGCGCTATTTTCTCGGGAATTGGTGTTGCATGTGCAAGCGAACATCGTTCGTTTACCCTTCATTCTGACCGTAATCATGTATGGTTGTGAACCATAAGTTTTTTTAATTTTTGAACAGTAAAATGAGCGAAAACCCACATCGCACTTCACATTTAACACTAATCTGTTAAATATCAATGAGTGTCGAATCTAATATCGAAATTTATTTACAGAAACAACGTACACATTGCGAGTTCAATTATCAATGAAACCGTTCCCATTCTTCACATTGGATGCTTATTATCTGAAAATTATCAAACGACAGAGACTCAGTGCAGGCGGAATTGTCGGCATCGTTTTTGTCTTGTTGCTGGTCATTGCAGTGGTGATAGTTGTTGTATTGTTCAGAAAGCAAATTTTGGACCGTTTTCTTCGATTCAAACCGCGATTTATGATGAAACGCGAAATTGAACAGTTTGCTGATATTGAGTGAAAAGTTTGAACGCTCCTGCGTTAATTTGCAAATAAATTTGCTGAGCACATGCGAATTTATGTTTTCACGCTGCATTTAATATAAAATTCTGAATACTATCTCTCGTTGAAATGGAACGCATCCCCATCTACACTACCAATATCAATCCCGATCCCAATCCTACATAATTATTCACCCGGCGCTCTGTATTACATGTAATGTGTGCAGAAAGTTTCAAAGTTTTCAGCTGGGAGTAGATTATGCAAATAGGTTCAAAGTAATTCAAAGATTCAATGGTCCAAAAAGCAAACACTTTACAGTAACCACAGATTAAAAATATAGGGAATTCATAAAAACAACACAAATGTTACATATATGTGGAAAGTCAGCACGTGTATTCAGGTTGGGTTTGGTCAAAATATACTTGTCAAGTTCAGCCTTGAACATGTTCAGTCTTGTTGCGCAAATGATATGTGGGGGCAGGGAGTTCCATAGAAAACAGACTCTGACAGCAAAGAAAAACCTTTCACAATTTGATCTGGAGTTTGAAATAATAAATTTGTATCCGTGCGATCTGCTACCACGTGCTTCTTGCCGATGAAACAGGTGTTCAAGTGGGTGATCCACTGTATGCAGAATGTTGAAAAGCAGGATTAAGTCACCCTGAGACGACGGTACGAAAAGTCAAAGAGGTTTATCGTTGCAATCCGCTCCCCGTATGGCTCGTTGTATAGCCCAGTCACCAGTTTTCTAGCTCGGTGGTATACCCGTTGCAGCAAGGTCATGTCATTTTGTAATCATGGGGACCATGATTGAACAGCATACTCCATTGTTGGTCTCATATAGGTGTTAATTATACGTGAGAGCATCTGCTTTGAGAAACGACCAAAGATCCTTCTGAGCAATGCTAAGATTTGGCAGGACTTTTTGTATACAACAGAACAGTGCCATGAAGACTTCAGGTTACTGCTAATCCACACGCCCAGGTCTTTCTTTTCAGTAACCCATGAAAGTTGCTGAGATCACAATGAGTATGTGAATTCGAATGATTTACTGACGTTCAACGTTTTACATTTTTGTATGTTGAATGATAAGCAGTTCCGCCAGGACCTATTATGAAGTGCTTCGGGATCTTTTTGGAGATTTTGGCAATCTTCTATGGTGCGTAAGCTAGTCCAGAATTTGATGTCATCAGCAAATAAAATGATTTTGCTGCGTACGATTTCGAGTATACCATTCGCGTACACGAGGAAGAGTATTGGTTCCAAGACTGAGCCTTGAGGTACGCCACTTGTAACTTCTACTGGGCTGGATAGTGTCCCATCAACTCTAACCCTTATAACTCTACCAGTCAAGTAATCCTTTATCCATGCCAATAGTCTGCCACACACCCCAAACTGCTTCAATTTTTGTAGCAGTATGCTGTGGTTAACACGGTCAAGAGCTTGAGACATGTCCAAGTAACGAGCATGGATAGGGCATCCATTGTCCACGGCTCGAGTCCAATTATCAAGAGTTATGAGATGATTGGTGAGACAGGATTGTCTTGTCCTGAATCCGTGCTGCGCGACGGAAAGAAGCCTATTTTGTTCCAAGTGTTTGATAAGTTCGTCAGCCACAAGTCGTTCGAGAACTTTAGAGACCACTGGCAACAACGTGACTGGTCTGTAGTTAGACACATCAGATCGGTTCCCTCCTTCGTATAACGGAGTGATTAGTCCACATTTCCAGTCATTAGCAACCGTGCTACAACTCAAGGACAGGTTGAAAAGGTCAGAGAGTGGTGAGAATAGAGCATGGGCGCATTGCTTTAGGATGAATGGTGTTATTTCATCAACACCCGGGGATTTTTAGTATTCAACCCGCGTAGCTTTACCAAGACACTCTCGGCATCTAAACAGTTTACCAGATATCCTCAATTTGACAAAACTAATTAACTAAAGTGCACGCAGAAAGCCAGACGGATGGAAACCAGCAACTGTTGTTTACGAGTATCAAATTTAACCCTTTCATGCCTGAATTATTTTCTAACCCGAAATAAAATATTTTTTATTCGGAAACGAGTTGCCCAGGGGTGAAATAACACAAATAATATACAAAGTATGTGATATTCACATAATTGAGAAAATAACAAAATGTAACCAATTGGTTACATCCGGCAGAAGTCATCTGTTTTCGGGCGTAATTTCCTTATGGCACTGCATTGTACTTTTGTGTGATAGCCTCTATAACATGTTTTGTCGTAGGTCAGACACGGAGCTACATCGCATTTTTGACACCTCACTTTAGTCAATCTTTTTACACAGAAAAAATCCTCATGTACCATTTTTTTGACTTGAAGTCGGTGCGATAATGTTTAATCAACTTATTGCACAAATCGACTTCCCCCATGAATTTGTTATATTCTTTTACATATTCTAAATGTGACTTCTGTTTTCTTTCCCATCTCATCACTCTATTAGCCGGTTCTATTCCCGCATATGAAGAAAGTAGGTGAATTGGTTTGTTGTCAAAAGACTTAGCAGCTATTATATTACTATTGATTTCAAATCTGAAGTCGTAACTTCCTCTCCCATCTTTTTGTAGCAGTTTATCATTCTTTAGTATACATCTTTTCATCCTGTTCACCCTGACGGTAGACACATTGAGAATACCAGATTCCCGTAGCTTCCTTGATAAGCCCAATGAATAGAACCAGTTATCATAAAATAACTAGTAGTTCTTGTGTTTGGGTATACTTTCAGCAAGCCGCAGTGCGTAGGTTGATGACACTCCAACTTCGACATCTTTCTTCTTCCGATCCTTCCCCATATAAATCTCGAAGTCATAAATAAGGCCACTCGATCCTGCTCTAGATATGACTTTATGCCCCCATTTGTGTGGCTTTCTTGGATTGTATTGTTTTAAGGAGATATGCGCTTTGGTAGGAATGATTTGTTCATCCACGGCTTGATGTTCTTCTTGTGGAAGTTTCTGACAGTTCGATTTGATGGAATCCATAATTGGTCGAATTTTGAATAGTTTGTCATCTTTGTTGCCATCTTCCTTCTGCAAAATGTTATCATTAAAGTGAAGATAGCGCTTTATCTCCTCATATCTGTCTCGACTCATATTACTCGAAACTGCTTTAAGGCTTAAGCCTTTTTTCCAGTAAGTTCGATAACTAGGAACTTTGATTATACCAGTTAGGTCACCATGGATGCCTATCAGAGGAGATCTGGGTCGTGGGCGTATGAGTAAGTGTCCGCAGTTATCGATCGTGCGATCTGCCATGGAAACAATGAGCGCTACACGGTCGAGGGACACTTCCAACAGGCTTGCACGATTTTGGTGACTTCTGCTGGATGTAACATAAAGTTTACATCTATTTAAGCGCAACGCATTTCGAAGATTATCTGATTTATTCCAATTTTTTTACATAATGTCTTTGTAGGCATGACTAAGTTTATAATGGAACAAAATTTATTATAACTGAGACATTCACACGATTTTTATTCGGCTCACAAAACTGCGAATTGTGAGGATACGTTCGAAACCCGTACCAGCACATACTTTCTCTTTCAATGTCCACAAGTCAATGATGATTGCGAACAAAGAAGAAAACCATCCTGCAGTTGACAAAATTCTGTATGCCGCCGTGCAAAAAAATTCAGAAAATTCAGTTAGAATTAGGTTGAAATGACTTTCGAAGTTCATGTAACCAAAAGGTTACATCCGTCCCGAAAGGGTTAAAAGTTCAAACAACTTGATGCAGTAGATTAGTGAGAAGAGTTGCTACCCGCGATTGAGCTGTGGGAAATTCGGTGATGGGATAGAAATTAATTGAGTTGCCAGGCCACATTGGTGCACTCTGGCACGGAGACAAAAATGAATCAGCGCCCCACATTCGAGTAAACATTGAAACCCGACAGAAGCCCCAGAGACTGGTATCATTATTGCCGATAATTCTGTTTGGATCCGTCCACGTATGACGTCAGTCTATTCTCCGGCTCTCCATTGGTTAACTGCACGTTAGCATTGCGTCTTATAACCTAAGTTTGACTAACCGACCCGTTACACCGCATTAGGTTCCTTGCCGTTCAGCTGCTCACTGCCGGAGAAAACAGGCTCACGATACTTTCGACTCATGGTGAGTTGTTCTTTATTTAATTAGATGCTTTATCATAGTATATTACATGGACTGTTATGAATAATATCTGATATAATATTGTGTGGTATGTCAGGCATAGGTGCTATTCTCCTCATATTTGTTGATTGCATTATTCTCGGAATTTAATTATGACACCAAGCATTCTATTGTGCCCGGTATTAAGTGGCATGAACTTACTTTGATTAGTTAAATAGACCATGATTTCACCATTTCATGAATGAAAATTTTAATAAACGACTCATATATACTTGCATTATTAAAATACTATCGTATTATTTATCAAATCGCTGAGATTTTAGTACACTGGATTTCTGTGGTGCTATCCAAACATTCATATTCTCCTTTGAATTCCATGATCATATTTATTATCTAATGTTAGTAACCGTCTGATTTGGGCAGATTAAATTGGCGTTTATTTTTCATGGGTGGGAGCCTTGTTATTAATCGCTCCGATAAAACTATTAATCTCACTTATTCTGTTCAGTGCTAGAAAGAAACATTGGTATAATTTTCCATGCAGTGACAAAACAAGTGTTGGGTCCGAAACAAATCGTCCTTGTGTGTCGTGATTTTGCTATCGAGAATTGTGTGATATGTTAGCTTTGTAAGCGTGCAATCGTTGTCGTGATGACTATCATTCACTAGATTAAATTCTCGTTGTGACAGGCGACGCTGATAGCATCACCGTAGTGTCCGCGAGTCATCGATCGACAATGCATTGGTTTTTGGTGCCTACGCTGGTAGAATGTTCGGGACATTAATAAAAATGTAATATTGTGCTTGGTATTGTGTGATTGTATGCAAAGGGTGTATAGTTAAGATTTACTTAAAACCTCTGAAGTGCATTACAGAATTTAAAGAATGCAATAACGCTAATCTGGGTTTTATGGTATCTAAACATCGCTTAAAATGCTATGACTAGTCTCAAACGAGTTCCCATCTTATCGCGGTTGTCTCGTTACTGGTCTGCAAGCACAATCATTAAGCTTTCCTTTGCTTAACGGTTTTCATCAAACCAGCTAAACTACTCGAAGTTGTATCGCTGATCATTAGACACGGCAATCCGAGTTACCTGAAGGTCAGTCTGATGGCCTTGCTTGATAACCAGTCTTTGTGGTCGGTGGCACGAGCGATGCAATCACAAGATCGCACGCACCAATCAGATGACGCCGGCACGTGCGCACCTCAATCGATAATCCCCTCGATTTAAATGCGTGATGCGTCGACCGTGGATCGATGGCCGGGCTTGGTGTGAAGAAGAAGAAGAAGAAGAAGAAGTAGAAGAAATTGACTTTATTCGTACACACGAATTTTCAGCTGCTACCATAATGTGACCACAAATTAAAAAATTGATACACATGTCCCGAATCGAGTTTACAAATTTGTCCGTCTGAATTGATTGACATACGATCCAGTTTACTAGCAAAAGTTTTTGGGTCAAAGGTTTCACTGCAAGTCCCGGTATCTCGTACTTCGTTCTAAAGTGCACGTCCAAATTTGACCTCAGTTGATCCGAAAATATTTGACGCATTTTACCCTTGGAGAAATTAATTGAATGCACGGCCGATTTGAAGGCCCCGCGTGACTAGCATACTGAACGAGATTGCACTGAATTGCTAATGTGAAATTGCATCAGAATTGGGCTTTCGCGTAAATTATTGTGCAAATAATTGATAAATAATAACTGCTGATTGATTTGTACCGATTCTTTGCTAATTTGATTGTTTCGTAATTAGTCACAGCTATGCTACTGGAATACTATTAACATGATAACTACGGCTGATATTTAGCGGTTTTTCCCGAGCGACGGTTGCACTTGTTCGCCAATGCATCAGTTTGGCGCGCGTGGTACACATTTGCCCAAATACGTGTGTGTTGCTTTATGAGCGACAACTGTGTGGCGAAATGGTTCAATTTTCTACACGTATCTTTCATGCGCGCTTTTATTTTCCAAGTATAATCAATGTTTGATAATAGTAGTGAGTCATGAAGCAAAATCGCTAGAAATAAAGCTCAACGGGTTAGTACATTCTGCGAACAATGTGAAGGAAATCCCCATCT
>JACCGJ010025366.1:0-20853 GCA_013407085.1 Atriophallophorus winterbourni | reverse complement strand
TTAAGCCTTTTCTATTGCGTATTGAGGAAGTGGTAATGGACTGCTCGCGAACCTGCAGTCTATGGTGGTCACGCGTATGCAGTCAGGATTCAAGCGCCTACATCTCGAGCGACGCATATACAAATCGAGCAAGTATCTAGAATTAAGTGACTTGTGAGTTTTTTGTTGGTTCAACTGTCGTATATCTGGACAACCTTTACTCATCACTGCAGTCGAGAAGCATACTAAGAAACAAGCTTGTATACGCAGAAGTAGTACCAATTGTAACTAATCAGTTCTGTGTTAAATCTTCCCGACCGCAGCAGAATTGCCCGTTTGAGCTTGATCGCGGACTACATTGGGATCGATAACACTGGGATTGCAGCGACAAAATACGAGCCAATTTTAGAAGTCTTTAATCCTAAATCCATGATGTCTCTTATTACTAGCATTACTTGCAGGTGAATCTTGCATCATTCTGGCATTTCAATCCATTTAGTCATGACCACCAAAGTATCCGAAAGCTGGTTTCTCAGTATGTTATATCCACCGCTTTGGTTTCGATCGTTGAATTTCTACATACCAACAGTTGGCAACATGCAAACATTCATCACTTGCCAAAAACAATGAAGCTTTTGTGTAAAGAGTTTAAAGCTCGTTTTCTTTCGCGCGTTCCATGAATGCGAATTTTGAGCACGTGCAAATTTCATCATTATCGTCGTTTTGCTTTTTGTGCAGGCGGGTTCGTAATTATATATTGCATTTGTATCGCTTTAAATATGTAACACGCAATATGCCGATATTCTCTCGGTCTGCTCATACCTAAGTATGTATATATGAAAGCACAAGCCCCATCCAGGCAAATTGCCGCACACTCCTAGACTGCACGTGGGCTAAGATGCTGTCAAGTTGCCCAGGCCTAGACAGATATGCGAAAGAATCGAAATGGTAGTGAGATTCCAGCGTGTTTCAGCATGCAGCTCATTACCGGCGGCCAATCAATTTAGCACATGTGCATGATTGCACATTCGTGCACGAGAATTAGCGATACAGTGTAATGGTGATAGATGCATTATCGTATGGCTTTCTACTTAGTGTTACCATCATGTTTTATCGTTTGTTTTCTATATGTCTGAATTGTGTTATCAACTACCGTTTCCATTTTAAATTTCTTGACTTCAGTTTGATCTCCGTAGTCAATCTTGGACCTGCTGTCTCTGCAACTCTCGAAACAGTTTCCCGCAACAGTACGCCGGTATGACTGAACAACGCTTGGCCGCTGAACTGATGCCGCAGTTCACCACCTTGGAATATACGATCACGGTGAGTGTTTTGTATGCTCTCTTACTGCAATCATTGATTATATGGTCGGTGAGCCATTATAAAACCCTACTCACCCCGTTGTGCGACTAGTTTGTGCATGTTGTCCGCATTATTTGTTGTTCACTTTTCCTCGAATTTATCTTTCACCCTTTTATTATTTGAGCCAATACCGTGTTTGGTCTTAATTCTGTCACCCATCCTTAATGCTTCAAATTTTGAAGTTGACATTATCACTTTCCATTGTCTCATATCTTCCGATCAATTTTTTTACGATGGGTTCTTTTGGTTGCAATGATGACTCGCATACCGATTCCGATACACGTTGGTACATGTTAACTATCTCTTTGTGACCTCGTTTTCATATCGTGCTTTTTTGTACAATCAAATCCGAATGGCGGTTAAGCTGTCTGTAGTTAAGATAGACTGTTTCTTCCGCCATTACTTTACCCGATTTATTATCGCACACTTTCATTACGGCACGTTCAACAAGATTTCTTACTCATGCTGCACTGGTGAACATCTGATGAGAAGCACTTTGTTACAGTCTCTCTACCATTGTGCCTTTTTGGGGTTTATTTCTGGGCCTGCACAAACTTCGCACATCTGGTTGCGCCGTGGTTTTCTCGATCCCATTATTCCTCCCCTATTTAGCTTTTACCTTAGAGTTAACAAGCGAATTGTATTTCTTAATATCTGCGTTCTCGAGAATTTCCCCATGGAGGCAGTCACCAAAATGAATACCAATAAATCACTAAGACAATTGTATTCTCGAGGTTATTATTGGTGCACAACAACTCTTGATCTGGTCAAGTGCTGTACGGTCTGACGTTTGGATGGGTATGGTTACATGAGTAATTAAGTATTTCATACATACAACTAGAGTTAAACGATCTATTGGTGTCCTTTATATCACAGCCAACGGTAGTGAGTTGCATGCTGAAGCACGCTGTGGTCTCACTACGATTTCGATTCCATCCCTCTGTCTAGGCCTGGGCAACCTGACAGTATCTTCGCCCACGTGCAGTCTGACTGTACAGCACTTGGCCTGGATGGGGCTTGTGCTTTCATATCACAGTTAACTGAAACATTGGACCAGAAAAAATGCCGTGTAATATAACACTTGACTTTCTATGCTACTCTCGAATGCGCACGAACACGCAAACGCATAGGCATAGGGTATCATATTTCTTGCTTTACTATGAGTGCCCGGCTACGGCTTAAGATTCATTGCTATTCATTTCAGACAACGTGGCATATTATATAACATCCACGTGGAGCCTTGATGCATATCTTCCTTGTAACAAGTGCTTACTATTACTGATCTGGTGATACGGTACATCGGTTAATATTCATTCACAGGATCTATGTTCAGTGCTGCTTGACACGAAGCGTCACACAATATTAAATACCAGTATTTTGGTATGCGGTTCATGTTCACTTTTATGTGAGCCATAAAGCAAGTGTGAAATCTAGAGCTTGGATCCTGCCACAGTGCCACGAGTCATAGACTGAACTTGGGCTAAATTACTGTCAGGCTAGTAATGCCTAAACAAAAATAAGAAACAGAAACGGGAGCCACACTACAGCTTGTTGCCGAATGCAGCGCCGTAGCGGTGGCAAATCAGTTTTTCACAGAAGCAGTAAATTCTCAGCAGCCACTCATGCACAATGACTCATCTTTACAAGCAATCGCACATCCGCGTGAAATTTTTAGATCACACCATCGTTAGCGTTAATACTTTATCATAAATAGCCTTGTATTTGTTAGCATACAATTTAAATGTTTCTCTTGTTCCACCCTAGAGATTAATAAGATTTTCAAATTTGTTTTAAAGAGGCTGCATGGAGGTATGAACTTTGTTTGCCTTAAACAAATTTAGTGTTTGGTTGCTCAGATTTCGTTAACATCCTCATCCGTAGCTTGCCGTCGTTTCCCTTGTATGGTATTTAAGAATTTATATTCTTGAATTTTGCGTCCATGACGCAAGTTCGCATTGCCTTGGTAAATTAATGGCGATTGGCTATGAGTTGTAGTTGAGAATAGGTCGAAATCTCACTTTGAAGGCACTGTGTAAAGCGTCATCTGCAAGCTTGGAAAGACCAGATTCGGCTCTTGGCTACTGAAAGTGGATCACGTCGACAGCATGCTAACTCCCGCCGATCGGTCGACTACTGCTTATCGTTGTGATCGATGCAGGAAAGATGGTTCCTCTCGAATCGGTCCATTTAGTCCACCATCAAGTCATCATGCGCTTGTGGTGTACACCCGCAGTCGACATCGAGTCAAGGATACCCACAGCAACATACATACATGTACGCATACATAGGTATATCCACACTTACGCGCATGCATGTATGCGTTTATATACTTGCATGCATTTTCATGCTAAACGTTTCTGTAAAATAATTTTCCCTGCGTTTTGATTGTAAACTCGTCTGCTTGTTTTTCACAGAAAGCACCGTTGATTCCACCAATTTTTCTCTTTGTTGTTGACACATGCATTGAGGAACCCGAGTTTACCCAGCTCAAGGTAAGCAAAGAAGTCGTTTTGAGACTGATTCAAATTTCACTTTCCTTTGTTGTATAAGTTTTTTGGAAAAGGTATCTCTACCTCTATCTGTGTGTACAATTGACAGGGTTTGTTTTATGTTGGATTAGTTGACCTTGCTGCAAATATTGCAGCTAGAACTGATTTGTTTATCGTACTCGTGTGACTTGACACACCCCTCGGCCTACTATCAGCTGCTCAGTGGTACTGTCAAAACAGAGCTGGTGTTTGGAATGCAACTTCGTCATGTTCCAAGTCCCGACTATCACCCTTGGTCTGACGAGGCTTCTGTGTCAACATTGAACCACTACCCAAAGTTTCTTTCCATTATGAATAGTGGAACACCATAAAATATTCACGTGGGCCATCCGCAAATGTCCCTTTCCGTTTTCATCAGTGTTGCAACCACCATTGTCGTGGAAGCTTAAACCCGTAGTCTCGTAAGGTGCATTTGGTTGTTGGTTACAGGTCAATGAATTTTACATTAGATATTTTCTGCGTGTGCAAAAGGGACCGAAACCATCGGTCTTGCACGATGTGCAATCGTGCAGTACTTTGTGCTGTGCGGCTAACACCGTGCTAAGTTGATTGGCCAAAGGTAGTGAGCTGCATGCTGAAATATGCTGGAATCTCACTACCATTTCCTGTTCTTTTTTCTTCCTCATATCTGTCTAGGCCTGGGCAACCTGACAGTATCTTAGCCCACGTCCAGTCTGTGACTGTGCGGCACTTTGCCTGGATCAGGCTTGTGCTTTCATACCATACCATACCATATTTTACAAGGCCTGTCACTGTTTGCCGATGTCTATTTATCTGACATCCAAAAATAAAATTATTTTACATGAACTGTAGCTGCACACATACCTTTTCAATTTTTATTAATCTGCTCGCTTTTGAATCAATGTAATGTAAGTTTCAGTTATTTCTTAACTATATTTTTGCGGTTCAGTGGTCAAACGTAGTAGTATGCGTTCCTCTATCGTTTTTCAGTCATGCTGAAAATTGATATACATGAATTTATCTCGCCAAGATGTTTTTCACCCCAAGTTACGGTGCTTGTTTGAACAGTTTCTCGCAAACGTTTTACCAAGTTTATAACTCTTTTTTTATATCGTCCTTGTTTCATCTCTTTGTAGATAATAATGTTTTGCTTACACATATTTATTTGGATTGTTTGTAGGAATCCCTGCAGTTGTCGCTGAGTTTCTTGCCTCCGAATGCTCTGGTCGGGTTGATTAGCTTCGGCAAAATGGTGCATGTACACGAGTTGGACGGGGGTCCCATTGCCAGATCGTGGGTTTTCAAAGGATCCAAGGATTATACGGGCAGTCAGCTACAAGTACGTGTCGCAGTCTTGTTTTTCTACCATTTATTGTCTAGGTTTTGTCTCCTCTCACTATCTCTTATACATCCACCTAGAATATGATTGATTAAAGGGTGGTCGAAATTCTATAGAAGAGTAAGCACAAACAAACTGGGATGAGGTGCATACACCTGGAATGGAATATGCATTGAAACAAGTTTCGTGAACGAGTAGAGCGACGTCAACATGACAGCTTCCTTGCGGCTTCCACTGCCATGAATCATAACAAGCTTTTCTCGTCACTCCGCTTGACAACATACAAGATGAAGCAAGACCGCCACTGAACACGGTTTCGGAATATATCCTGCAGCGTACCTAGCCATTGGGATATCTGATCGCGGGGACCATATTCTGGCAAATGTGCTGCGCCCAATAGTAGGGGTTTATAACTGCCTATGCCATGTGACGGTTTGGCCACCAAAAGATTTACGCCAATCGGGATGTGGCGTCGCCAAAAGAATTCGTTTCGGAGGTTGGTAGTCTGGCATCCGTTAAACGTGACCCAACGAGCGTAACCTATGCAGGTTGATTTGCTTCTCTATATCAACATTACTACCGAACAACTTATTTCGGATAGCATCGGTGCGTATGCAATTGTAACAGCTAACTCCTAGAATGTTGCGAAGACATCGGTTGTCAAATAGTTGGAGACGCTGAATGTGTTATTTACGTAAGGTCCAGGTTTCGCACCCATACAGTAACACAGCCCGAATTGTCGCTTTATAGACTCTACCCTTGAGTAACAGAGACAGTCCTTTCTGACGCCAGAGGTGACCTAGGTTGCGGAATGCTACGGTTGCTTTAGCAATGCGTGCCGAATCCTCGTCATCTAACGATGCAGAATTATTGATGCAACTACCGAGATACGTAAAGCGATCTACAATTTCAAGCACCTGATTGTCAAGTAATAAATTGCTGTTTGATAAGCCGATGTCCTGCAGCAGAACACTGCGCTTAGAGGGTGCAAAACGCATTCCAAATGCGGGTACAATACTAGATAGCTTGTTCAGTATCGCCTGTGCATCTGTGTACGAGTCGAAGAGCAGAACTATATCATCAGCGTAGTCCAAGTCGATAAGCTTGACCCTGGCATTATGTGAACTCCGAAAGCTGGGGCACCATCGTTGCACAATTCCATAATTGCATCAATTACAAAATTGAACAAAAACGGAGAAATCGGACATCCTTGTCGGACGCCACTTGTGGTGTGGAATTTGGGTGAGAGTTCGTTGTAAACCCTAACGCATCCGGATGTATGAGCATAAAGTGCACGGAGTATGTTGACATACTTTTGTGGAACGCCTTTGCACAGCAAGGTGAAAATTGCTGAAAATTCGTGAACACGAATAAAGTCATTCTTCTTCTTCTTCTTCTTCTTCTTCTTCTTCAAACAGGACATTTCGATCGACTGAATCAAATGCTCCTTTGAAGTCTAAAAAGATGGCTATTGTCGGCTGTCGATAGGTGTGTCGCAGTTCTAAGATCCGTCGAAGAGTAAAAATGTGGTCGACACAGCCTCTGCCAGGTCAGAAGCCAGCTGGCTGCTCTCGGATCTGTGAATCCCTGTGCGATGTTAATCTTCCTAGACATATGGACGCTAATAATCTCGTAGTAATGGGAGTGAGACTTATCCCACGGTGATTAGAGCATGAGCTTCGCACACCTTTTTTAAATATAGGTATGATAACCGATTCGCCCCAACTCGGAAGGACGGATTCTGACAACCACACTTCACGGAGGAGGTCTCCTAATGTGCTCATTAGGACTTGGCCACCTTCTTTGAACAAAACAGGCGGTATGTCATCGGGGCCAGCGGCTATGAATCGTTTCATGGATTCGATACATGCTTTAATTTGTAGGTCCTGTTGATCAAATAAGTTAGAAGAGTCTTCGCACGTTACCCACATTATTTCCGATTTCCATTTGTTCGACCTTATTTAGCTACTACTTTTCTCTGTCTAGTCTTAAGCTACGTTTAAGTTCACGCGTCTACGCTCTGTATTGTGTCCAGGACCATGAGGTATTTCGCGTCGCTGGTGAAGAATTTCTATAGAGCGCTGTGAAATCCAGTGGGACTTTTGGGTTGGTTGTGCAGTCTCACAGGCTGTTATTGCGGCGGCTCGCATAATCCCTGTTATTTTGTTCCACCTTCCATCGTTAGTTGCATACTGGGCAACTGGTAGTGAGTTACTCAAGGTGGACCTATAAATGTCTTGAACTGCAGGCTGAAAGAATTTTTCGACAGCAATGCGTTTCCCATTCGAAGGGCTTCGTACCGGAGAACTTTAACGAGAACCTACATCGCACAAGAGCATGATCTGAATCTACGCAGGTATTCCAAAAGGAGCGGCAGTCCTCAATGCAACCTCTCCAGCGAGCACTTATGACGATATGGTCGATTTGGGCCGAAGGTTGGCTTCCATCCAGCGAGCGCCATGTGGTAATTCGATATCTTTTATGGCGAAAGGAAGTGCTGCTAATGAATAGTCGAGATTGTGCACACAATTGTATAAACCGTTCACCATTATCTGTGCGTTGGCCGTCAAGACCAAACATGCCATGTGATTCAAATGTATTTAAGCGACCCAGTCTGGCATTCATATCTCCCGCTTTTTGCACGTCGCTAAAGAGCATATAGATAGTCGGAGAAGGCGTTATTCTTGTCGTCGAAATTGGTGTTAGTCGGTGCGTAAATTGCTACAATAAACAAGCATCACTGATTAAAAGGTTTTGAGTTTGGTCTAATACTAGTGGCTAGTCTAACTGCGCACATCTTGCTATTGCAAGGAATCCAATCGATTAGACAGGACGGTACGTGAATTCAGCGAACAGAGGATTTCCAACATATTCAGTGCGGTCTTTTCTAAGGCTGGGATTGACAGACGGGGAGTTGTTAAGAGTGGATGAGGGTGGGGAAGGGTCAGAAACAGTTTGAAGAGTGGGGTCAGCAGTAGCTTGTTTTCGCTTACCCGCCCTGCTGTATGCAGCAGGTAAAGTGGCCCTGTTTATCGTGCGCGACGGCGGATTCACTATGTAGTTGAGTTTTTTAGTTATAGTCATGGTTGTATGCGGGCTGGGATACTGCCAGGTCGCCCATGCCTAGGCAGGCGAACAACTGGGGTTCTCGACCAAAGCCTTTGGCCAAAAAGCCTGACCCACAAGGTAGCGGGTGTTCGTCTGACCTCTATCCATTAAACTTCCTGATATGAGTGGCTCTGAAGGTGCTCAGAGAGCACCACCCAGCATAGCTCAATGGGTCATACACACACCATCGCACCACGTTAAGGTTCAGTCTCAGCTTCAGTTAAATCACTGCATCCCACAAAATTTGGCTAGAGGAATTTGATGGTGGTTTCAAAATGTGTATTTATCGACGCTTACGATGCTTCCTAAGTTTCCAGCATCTTTTTTCAGGTAATGTTGGGTATCGGGCGTTCAATGGCGCCAACGTCTCAAGGGAATTTCGTGGCTCCTACGATGCTCGGAGGGAAGTCTCCACCACCAGGACAACAGCAACAGCAACAACCGGTTTCAGCTCTGCCTTACAACAGGTTCGTGTTCCGCTTCTTTCCATGTTTCTTTGATTTCTTTGTGATCCTTATCTAACGTTCCTCTACCCTCATCGCAGGTTTGTGCAACCAATGGAGAAATGTGATGCTCTTTTGACCGATCTTCTCTCGGAACTACAACCCGATCCGTGGCCAGTGGCCCAAGGAAAACGACCATTGCGTTCGGTCGGAGCCGCATTAAGCATCGCGGTAGGCTTACTGGAATCCGCCTACCCAAACACCGGAGCGCGTATCATGCTATTTCTGGGCGGGCCTTGCACGCAAGGTCCGGGGATGATAATTGACGATGATTTGAAAAACGTCATCCGTTCTCACCATGATATTGAGAAGGATAACTGCCGTTACATGCGCAAAGCAATCAAGGTCAGTTTCGAATTATATTGTCATTGAATGACTGTTCTGGTTATGCAGCATCAATCTCGCCACAAATTCCCAGGAATTCCTTGGATATGCTTGCTCTGTTTCGGTTGTGACACCGGGTTAACCTCATGCCGGGTGTGGCAACAGGCACGGGAAACGGTGTCCAGTCCACTGCTTGTTTGAACGTCTTCTGGTCCATCAGCTCAACTGGTTTTACCGTAATGATGTTTCGTTGGTGATGTTTGTTTGGTCATTTACAAATGTTTCTTCATTGATACCTTGTGGCTCAAGCTCGATTTCTTATGGATTGCATTCTTTATTATTCTAATACTGTTAACCCTGGGGCGTTCAATTCGGCCTGGGCCACTCTGTTTTTATTAGTCAATCGTAGATATATTTGTGGATGATATATGGGTAAAAAAGCTATGCTTTACAAAACCCATAGAATGTACACCAGGTGCGATAGTAACGAAAAATTGTCATAAAATATTGATAACGATCGAAATGCCTCATTTGCATGCATTTCCATCACACACCGGAACTGGTTTCGTGCAAATTGCACTCATCGTGTAAGGACTGTACGGTCAGGGTTCGCGTGCTTTGAAACATCAACATCTACATGTGATTGAGCTGGTTGACCGTACCAAGCCCAAATATTGTTAAGGATCATTAGCAAACGCGTCCGTTTATATTTTTTAAGTAGCACGCTATCAGTAGGTAAACTGTTCCACAATTGTACACAAGTGCGTACAGAAAATGCGTATTTGCGGAGGTCAACCCGCTATGGATGGATTGTTTGCGTGAGTAGTGTTCAAATAAAAAATTAATGCTCATCTTTGTCGTCCCTGTTGGGCTGAATGCTTTTTGAAATTCTGATTGTATCCTGGTGCTAACCCGACATAATCAGCTGAACTTGTTGTTCTGACTCCTCTGTTATCATTGCTTTCGGCTTTGCATTAAAGTTAGTTTAAAATTGGTATTAGGTGTGTATGTGTGTGTGTGTGCTGTTACTGAAGTTGAAGAGATGTGACCCCAAGTTACCATCTGTATCAATTCAGCAATCGCGACGCACTATTATTGCCACCCAAATTCACCGTTAGGTTCTTGATTCATCCGTATATTTTTATTGTCTTAGTAACTTTATCGTTTTCTTCTTCTTCACCTTCGCAGCACTATGAATCCTTAGCCAATCGCGCTGCACAAAACCTCCATGTGATCGATTTGTTCAGTTGTTCGCTCGACCAGACCGGGTTGCACGAACTTCGCTATTTGAGCAATTATACCGGTGGCATCATGTTCATGGGAGATAGTTTCGATTCCACGCTGTTCCAACAAACCTATCGCCGCGTGTTTTTGACCGATGCCCAAGGCGTGTTCCGGATGGGATTTGCCGGGCAAATGGAAGTCAAGGTCAGTGTAGTGTGGCGTCCTTCTTTCCAACACTAGTGTGGCACTTTGCAAAATTGATTACTGAGCTGCGTTTTAATGTCCCGGTCATTTTCGATTTGTAAATTCAATGTTAAGCCAAAGCACTGTTTTCAATTCCTCCTTGCAGACTTCTCGTGAATTAAAAGTGTCCGGTTGCATTGGGCCTTGTTTCTCGGCCAACATCAAGACCGCTAATACTGGTGAAAAAGAAATTGGAGTCGGTCGCACCTCGGTGTGGCGTTTAAATGGATTTACTCCATCGACCACGGTCGGAGTCTTTTTCGAAGTTGCCGGTAGTGTGTCTGGTCCGAATGCCATACCCCCGGGTGGGCGTGGGTATGTGCAGTTCATTACACAGTATCAACGTGCCAATGGTCAGCGCCGTCTGCGAGTTACCACAGCGTGTAGGAACTGGGTCGATTCAGTCACGCAGCTGCCCCACATGGTCTGTGGATTCGATCAGGAAGCGGCGACCGCTTTGATTGCTCGCATCGCCATGTTTCGCACAGAAAGTTCAGATAGAATTGATGTGTTGAGGTTGGTGTTTGCACTGTTTCATTTCTGATGATTGCTTGCTGAAAGTGCGGTTTGTATTCGTTGCAATTGATCACTTTTTAGATGGTTGGACCGACAGTTGATTCTGCTTTGTCAGAAATTTGGGGACTATCGCAAAGACGATCCAGCATCTTTCCGTCTGCCGAACGAGTTCACCTTTTTCCCTCAGTTCCTTTTCCATATGCGACGGTCCCCGTTTCTGCAAGTTTTCAACAGTAGTCCGGATGAACTAGCCTTTTATCGGTGAGCTGTCTTTATTTTCGCTCATATTTCATCAATTCAATCGACATATGAGTGATGCTTGCGTTGGGCGTTTGCGTAGTATTTCATTGCATTATCTTTCCCGATTATGATCCATGTATTACTGTATGGGTTCGAAACCTGGACCCTACGTAAAGAACACTTTCAGCGTCTCCAAATATTTGACAACCGATGTCTCCGCAACATTTTAGGAGTTAGCTGTTACAATCGCATACTCAACGATGCTCTCCAAAATAAGTTCTTCGGTAGTATTGTTGAGATAGACAAGCAGATCAACCTGCATAGGTTACGCTGGTTGGGTCACGTTTTACGGATGCCGGATCACCGAATTCCGGAACGAGTTCTTTTCGCGACTCCACATCCAAATTGGCGTAAATCTCGTAATTGCCAAACCGTCACGCGGCATAGGCAGCTAAAACCCTTACTTGTAACCTTTCCAAAGTCTGCCAGACTCGGGTCCCCGTGATCAGATATCCCAATGGCTACTTACCCTTCAGGATGTCCCGAAACCGTGTTCATTGGCGGTCTTGCACTAACCATCTTCTTAAAGTGTTTGCTTAATTTTGTGTGTTGTCAAGCGGAGTGACGAGAAAAGCTTGTTATGAGACTTGTTTGAATGCATGTTCTATTCGAGGTGTAAGCACCTCATACCAGTTTGTTTGTGCTTACTATTCTATAGAATCTGCAGCTATTTAAGTCCCACCCTTCCCCATCTCTTAGGATTTTACTTTTTCCTGGTTAGATGTCCGTTGAGCATTCTGTACATGCTACCGGTGTGAAGCTGTCTGTGATGATGATGGTGGTGGTGGTCTGGATATTAGTTATTTTTCTAGCTAGCCGCCATATTTCTCTCCGGTTGTCGTACCAATACGGAAATGGCTTCGTCCCGTTGCTAGTCTATGTTGGGGCTCTTATTTTCCATCTCATATCTGTCCCGGCCTGGGCAACCTGACAGTATCTTAGCCCACGTACAGTATCACGGATGTGCAATCGTGCAGTATTTCTCTGCTGTGTTGCTAACACCGTGCTAAATTTATTGGCCACCGGTAGTGAGCTGCACGTTGAAACAGGCTGGAGTCTCACTACCATTTCTGTTTTCTTTCTATTTCTTTTGTCATATCTGTCCAGGCCTGGGCAACCTGACAGTATCTCAGCCCACGTGCAGTCTCTGACTGTGCGGTACTTTACCTGGATCAGGTTTGTGCTTTCACATCACATCATGTATGAAATCACAAGCCTGATCCAGCCAGAGTGACCTACAGTCATAAACCGCATATTGGCCAACATAATGTCAGGTTGCCCAGGCCTAGACAGATATGTGGAAGAAAATAGAAATGAACTTCAGTGTGTTTCACCTTGCAGCTCACTACTGATGGCTAATTTAGCAAGGCGTTAGCCGCACAGTACAGAAGTCCTATGTGATGGCACATCTGTGCATACATACGTACTATACCAACAGACGGTTCATCATAGACAGCATTACACCGGTAACAAGTAACAAGTGCTTGACTGCCATACAACCATGATATACTAAAAAGTTCTAACACATATGGGACAGGGTGGGCCCTAAAAACTACTGAACGTATAAAAGATTAGAGACAAACAGACTGAGAATCAAACAACAAACCTCGTGTGTTGTAAACAAGTCGAGCGACATCAGCATGGCAGCTTCCTTGTGGCTTTCACTGCCACACATCATAAAAGCTTTCCTCGACACTTCACTTGACAACATACGAGATTAATCAAACATTTCAAGACGATGTCCACGACCAGATCGCCACTGAACCTCTATTTTGAGTTGTATCTCTAAGGGTAAGAAGCCACCTGAAATTCTGATCTCTTGGACCCCAACCTGGGAGACGGGTCGCACCAACTGCAGCTTGATTAACAGTCAACGCCTTTATCTCCCAGAGCCCAGTTAGAGTCTGGCCACCATCACAATGACTCCATTCCGAATTAGGAGTGGCGAAACCGCGTTAGGAAAACGATGATTTCCGATTCGCAATATGTGGCCTAACCAGCGAAGTCTAAGCACGTTAACTTGTTATTCTATGTCTACGTCGCTAGCATACCACCATGACAGTTCTTGTCGATAGCTAGTTGCTGGCTCCATCGAATATCACATTTAGTGCAACGTCACCCCACACTTCAAGTGCAATTATTGTTGTTTTTCTGCTACAGCCACATGTTGAACAAGGAAGACACGTCGAATGCGTTGCTCATGATTCAACCGTCTCTGACCTCGTTCAATTTGGACGGCACCGAGGAACCTGTTATGCTTGACGCGAGCAGTCTTCAACCCGACAGAGTCCTTCTCATGGACAGCTTCTTCCACATTCTCATCTTCCAAGGTGATACGATCGCCAAGTGGAGAAAGGCCGGATATCTGGTGAGTGAACGTTTAACCACCTCTAGCAACCAGCTAGGTTTGTTAACATGTTGAAAAGTCTCCATACTACAACAAAATCTATTAGTTGTTCAGTGTTCGTTCATTTATGCAACAATTCTCTGGTGGCATGTGGTGAAGACTGTTGTGCATATTCTATCTGAGTCCTTCCATGCTATCATGTGTCTGAGATACGACGGAGTCTTTTGGCTAACTGCCATTTTCTAGGTATAATTCTCTCCCCATTTTTTACAAGTCAGAAGTTAGTCGGCGACAAGCCGCTGCATTTTTTTAAATAGGAATACGGTTCCAGTATACCGCATAGCACCATGGAAAAAGGATGTGACAAATTGTTGACTTTTTTGCATTACTCGACTAGTCTAATTCTGTGCAAGTGGATTTTGTTTCACAAAATTCACTTCGGTCGGTGCCACGGTTAATTAAAATGTCGTCGCGTTGTTGTAGTTGAAAATACGGTCATCTACGGGATGTAAGCTACCCGCAAGTATCCGCACGTTACTTGGAGGACATTTGTGAACTGTTTGATCATTGATTTTTGAGGTATTCGTGGAATTCAGATATTTGTTTTCGTGTGAATGTTTCCTCAATCTGAAATCTGATTGGTACATTATTATTTCACCCTTCAATTGGTGTTCGGAAATGTGGTTCGGGGGCTCGTCGTCGAGTATTGTTTCCCATCACCGCGTCAGCTTTCCGGCCCAGGATTGGAGAATTTATGATGAAATAATATTCAGCTTTGCCATTTTTGTTCGTGCATATTATCAGTCAAGTAGCGATGGGTTGTGAACTGTATTTTTCTGTCCGACTCTGTTGGTGTCGGACGTCTGTAAATACATCAGCTGTGTATCCGTGCTCGATAAAACAACTGAACTGTGAAATTTTCTTTAGTGGACTGTCTGACTCTAGAAGTGTGCTTCTATATTTACACTTTGTTTTGAAATTATGATGGATTAAGCATAGGATACTATGGTTGGTCACTATATGACGCCTGATATAGGTATCACCGTTTCATTGGTTTCAGATTCTCCTCAGGTCCATGCCCGTGGCGGTTGAAACAAAGACAATGCAACATCGGGGCGTTGTGTGCGAAACATTAGGTGACCTGACGCCCCTCCTCAATGGAGGGGCTTTGTTCGAGGCATTGTGTGTGTGTGTGCTTAGTTTAGCAGTGTGAATCTAAAATTGGTGTGAATATTGATTGTCTGATTTGCTGAGCTAGTTGTTGTCTATTTCCATCTTAACGGACATGGGATAAAGCTATCGAAAGTTACTCACCTCAGTAGGAATCGGGCAACAAAGCATTCTTTGTTCGATTAACACCTTTCCCGAAAACTATACTTCATATCAAACCTGAGTGGTATTTGTGGATATGGATATTTCTTGTGTGCACGATTAATACTGCTAACGAGTATGATATTGTATGGTCACAGGTTATTTTAGTCGCCAATTTGATTTGCCACGGGTAATGAGTTGTATGCGGAAACGCATTCTAGTCTAGCTGCCACTTGTCTTTTGTTTTATTTCTGCCTAGGCTTGGGCTACCCGACAGTATCCGAACCAACGTGCAGTCTATGCTGGATGTGCAATCATGCAGTACTTCTGTGCTATGTGGGTAACACCGTGCTAAATTGATTGGCTGCATGCTGAAACACGCTGGAGTCTCACGACCATTTCTATTTTCTTCAACGTATCTGTCTAGGCCTGGGCAACCTGACAGTATCTTAGCCCACGTGCAGTCTATGACTGTGTGGCACTTTGGCTAGATCCAAGCTTGTCATTTCGTACACGCATACAGAATTGCCAGAGATATCAATTTTTGTGCTTTTACCCACTGTACGTTTGCACACCTTTCAGGACATGCCCGAGTACGCGCACATCAAACAGATTTTGGACAAACCGCGTCAGGAAGCCGAAGAAGTGCTGAAAACTCGGTTCCCGTTGCCGCGATATATCGAGACCGAGCACGATGGGAGTCAGGCCCGTTTTCTCTTGTCCAAAGTGAATCCCTCACTTACACACAATACGGCGTACAATTTTGGTCAGGTAAGTACTCGCCGCTTGCGTGCATTCGTTGTTTAATGTGTGTGTGTGTGTGACAAAATAGCCGGGTGGCCAGAAAACTAATGAGTTCCAATTTTTGATCTGTGTTTACAGCCGAATGATGTGAGTTAATATGTGTCACCCTATGTCCACTCTCGTGTTTTCGACCGTACCGACCGCACCGCTTTTTCGTTGTCAAATCTGCCAACTATGTTTGTCATACACGATCCAACCTTAATCTGATGTGACGTCCGTCCTCTATTTGTATTCTCTCGGTGGCATCCTAGGTTCCACTTATCATAAGCCTCTGAAATCTTACTTATCTGTGGTTACTCCCATAAGCACGTGGTATGTCTTCTTGCATTCGGAGTTGTGATTTATGTAATTATCAGGGATATCATGCAACAGGCTTCACATGTTTACAATCCGTTGTACCCACGTGTTCACGCGACCAATCGATAATAGTCTATCGATTGATTTTGTGAGTTTGCTTTTGTGTGACGCAATGTATGAATATTAATGACGAGTCAACATTCGAAACAGAGCGGGAAAGTAGAAACGTGAAATAGCTTAGTTGCGAAAGATAGATCCTGGCCCATGTTCGCTCCAGATTTACGAGCTGTATCTTTCACGGTCGTTAGATTTTCGGTCTACGCAGAAGTACCGTCGAATTTAGATTTCTGATGGCGTCCTATTAGCGTTGCAGAATATCACTTTCCAATACTCATTCGGTTCGTGGCTGCTCAAAATATAATTAACTTAAGGATGATCAGTGACAGTATGGTAGCCCGCGTACAGTCTACGACTGTGCGGCACTTTGCCTTGATCACGTTTGTGCTTTCATACGTTATTGAGTGCGAAATGCAATTCCAAAAGCACGATTTTTTGTTTTCACTTGATGTGCGTGTGTATCGGTTTCTTGAGCACGGTGTTTGCTTTTCGAGTTTGTCATCAAAGGGAGCGACTAGTCCTTGTCTCGACGCACCCCCGAGAATAAAGATGCCACATGGATGATCTCATCCCCAATCGTGATCATCTTTTGCTATGTTTCTGCACCCTTATGCGTGTTCCCCTCATCTCCCTTTATTTTCCGACTGATTCTGACTGTGATTGCTTTGTCTTGTTCAGGAAAGCGGGAGTGCGATATTGACAGATGACGTGTCGCTCCAAGGATTCATGGATCATTTGAAAATGTTGGCCGTTACCACTTGAACGTCAATAACATTCAATGTGTGGTTTTTGTTCGCCTGCATTGTTTTCCATTTACTTTGCTTTGTCTTCTGTACTACCCGTTGTGTGATTGCGCTTGTTACGTGATTTTTTCTTCGACTGTATTTATCTGATCAAACATATACGTCCGTTCTAATGTTTCATTCTGAAACTAGCAGAGCCGGCTACATGGGGCACCCGATTCGCTGTTACTGCTTGTGTTTTCAGAAGCTTAGTTTTCATTGAAAAATGACCACATACCCTTTACGTCTTTGACAAAGTCAAGGCGTTCCCGTAAGATCAATAAATAATTACTGAAGATATTTCCGCCAGTATTCAAATAAAACGGTTGATCGTTTTAGAATTCTACCTCAGTCCAAACGATTCGTCAAACAGATTTCTTACAAATTCGCGGTATCATACTACGCACAAGGTCGACCTGCTGCAACTTGACACTTGATTTGGATCGGACACCATTCTTTTTTAGGTTCAAAACAACAATCTTATTCGATCAGCTCAAATGGCGCGGCTGTTCGCGAGTATGATTTAAGGATTGATGCTCACTTTTAGCAAACATTTATCGGTGATAAATGTGTTTACTGTTATACCATGATAAAGATCCCAAAACGAGCAAGCACATACACATTGAGATGGAGCATGCGGCTTTAATAGCATGCTGAGAACGCAGTAATTTTTATGGTAGAAGAATTTTTGAGTTTGCTCCACTCCATTTCTCAGCACGTTAGATGATACACTTTCCGATGATGCCACCAACAAAATCGCCAATGAACACGCTTCTTATCCACATCTCGGTCTGGGCAACCTGACAGTAATATCGCCCACGTGTAGTCTCTGTGCGGCACTGCCTGGATCAGGCTTGTGCTTATATACCATCATACGATACCGTATCTACATCTCGGAGTATGTAATCTCTGATTGCATGAGTCTCAGTCATGGAGACGGCATTATGAATTAGAAAAATGATGATTTCGATAGCACGATCCAACGTGTATCTGCGTTATAATCGAATTCTATTATAGTGGATACTTGTGTTACGTATCAAATGTTTCAGGTAATACCCGATGTGTACAGAAACAGAGACCGCTCCGTTCTTCCGAGAAATCCAGGTTTCACATATCTACAACTGTAACTACTCAGATTGTCGTCTTATGGATCAACGCTTTCTTGTATTGATTGGGTATAACGTCGGAGACGCTGTTGCTTTAGAAATGCGGGCCTATTTCTCGTTGCTTAATCCATTACTACTATTGATAGAAGTAACCAATCAAGACTTTCTTCTGATGACTATCCTGCAATAGAACCTTGTATTTAGATGGTTGAGACCGCATTCTACTGTAAAGTTTAAAGCCACATCGCCTGATTGGTATAGGAATCAAAGAATAGAGCAGAACGACGTCATCTGCGTGGTTGAATTCGAAAATCGGCTTAAAATATCCGGTATCTTCATGCCCTAATAATAGTGTAAAGTAAAAGCTAAACATTGCAGGCCCTTGTTGCACGCCACTGACATTTCGCTAATAAGCTATTATATATCCTAATGCAAATCACCCGATCAAGGTTTCTAATGGCGTAGGTCAGTAGCTGGCCACGGCTCCACGAAAAATGCCGCCTCTTGTAGATAACAAAAGTACAATCGCTCGCAGTGACTTCAGACCGAAACAGTTGGAAATTCTGATTGACTGTTTTACGGACTAGATCCATCTGTTTAACCTTTTCAGTCGGATTTCGTCTTGTGATTCTGGGTTCAAACCTTATTATCGAAATTGCCTAAATAACCCGAGTTCTCCACAGTTCAGCCGCTGTTAATTGGACTGTGGCGCCTTTGCGCTACGAGCCTGTCAATATAACTGTTCACGAGTGTTTGACTAGATTAATTTAACTGCTTGCGTGTATACAACAACATACTCATGGGATAAGGATGGGATCATCGCTTCGTTTGTATTTACTCTTCTAAAAACTTCCCTGGGAAAGTTAATTACACGTTTCCTAACAAAGTTCGCGCTTTGAAGCAAAGTTGTGAGGCTGACGACCGATTTGTCAAATTACATCTGCACACAGGTGATAGTGGTTAAGGCATGGGTCTGAAAAAAGCATACGGATCCTGATCGTACTACCCTACATGATAAGTTTAAACAACACGAAAACAATGGTTGAGTGCCATGGGGAGGAGTGCAAAGTCGGATTTATTGCCGAAGCCCATGGTTATAACCCGGTCGACGTGTGTGCAAGCACATGATTGAACAGGTTCGTCGTGTCATCTTAATTCAACCGTGGTTTACAAGTTCATACATTGTTTACCATTTCTCCACTAGTTCAAAGCATCTTGATCACACTATGCCTACTTGATGAATGCAAAAGGCACACAGCTTTTCCTAGATAGTTTTACGTTACAAGGCGGATCGGAAGCCATTCTTCACTTTTACCAGCAATTCGTCTGGAAAACGTTAAGAAGCAGTTGATAATTAGGAACAGTATTTTATCACACTGTTTGATGTGCAACAAGCTAGGTTTATTTCGCGCGAGATCGACCCATTCTACTGTCTGGTGAGTTAGCACGAGCGAATAAAATGGGAATTATTGAAAGTGAGATTGAGGAGTTGATAGAAATCCACTTGTGGTTATCGTTGGGACTTAATTGACTATCATAAAGCTGTAAAATCGTCGTGAATGCAGCAGAACTAGCGGGCTCGAAAGTCCCCGTTCCGTTGGGTGATGTAATAACTGGTAAGCGCTTAGAGATATCGATGTAACACCGAAAACATCCAAACTGACAAAAACGGATTTGGGATGGTGATATCACACACACATTTAAATCTATGTACAAATCCTTTCAATTCATCATCATCACAGACAGCATTACACCCGTAGCGCGTACCGAATGCTTAACTGCCACACAACCATGAAAAAGTAAAATCTTAAAATATGGGGATGGGTGGGACTTAAATAGCGATGGATTCTATAGAAGAGTAAGCATAAACAAACTGAGTAGAGGTGCTTACACCTCGAATGGAACATGCATTCAAACAAGTTTCGTAAACGAGTAGAGCGGCATTAGCACGGTAGCTTCCTTGTGGCTATCACTGTCGCATCATAAAAAGCTTTTCTCGTCACTCCGCTTGACAACATACAAGGTTAAACAAACACTCCAAGAAGATGCTTAGTGCAAGACCTCCATTGAACCCGGTTTCGGGGCATATCCTGAAGCGTAATTAACCATTGCGATATCTGATCGATTGATTCTTTTTCAATAATAATAATAAAAGTAATGTGTCCCATAATACAGTAAATTGAACACAATTGAAGAGTAAACATAGTGAAATAAACTCTTGTATAATTTGTGAAACCACACAACATAAAACATCGAGTCGAGTCGAGTTAGTTCACAATTCATCAGCTGTTTCGGTCGCAGGTAAGCGCAGCACCGAGCGAATAGGACCTCGGCAAAGTGGACAGTGCAATTCCCCAAGCAGTCGGTCGGCCTTTTGAGTCATCAATCTGAAACAGTCCGGACACACGCCCGCATGTCGGCATGGAAGAAACACGCGGATTTCCTCTTGAACCTTGGAAAAACAAATAAAGCACGCCGGTCTCCATTGATCCGACGTAGCAGACGAAGATTCAACCGGATCGCTACTTCCAGCGTACAGTGGCTGCGTTTAAAGAAGGCAACATTAACAGATATGAGCGGATTGTCAGCGGATGAAAAATAATAAGGGGAAGTGCCCAAAGCCGGTCGTTTAAACTTAGCCCACGTGAGTACCACTAAAATCAACAGTGGCAATAGTGATT